>JAUMJK010000080.1:0-275696 GCA_033558105.1 Coccyzus lansbergi | reverse complement strand
GGGCGGGGCCGCCAGGGGGCGCTCGCGCCGCCCCGCCCCCGTCACGTGACCGCGGCGCCCAGCATGGCGGAGGCGGCGGCCGCTCCCGCAGCGCCCGCGACCCGGAGCCGCCGGCGCTGAAGCCGGAGCCGAGCCGAGCCTGCTCTTCCTTTTCCCCTCACCCCCCCCCACCCTTTCTCCTCCTTCTCGAACTCCTCCTTCTCCTTCCCCGCCGCCATGGCCGAGCCGGTGGCTGCGGGGATCTCGTCGCTGCCCCGCGAGGTCCGCGAGCAGCTGGCCGAGCTGGAGCTGGAGCTCTCGGAAGGTGAGGGGCGCCGGCATCGTCTGTGAGGCGGGAGGGGAGGCCAAAGGGAAGGCCCTACCTGCTCCTAGGGGCAGGGAGACACCCCTCCCCTTCTCTCTGTTCTGGGGGAGAGAGAACCCCCTAGTCTCCCCCACCTCCTCTCCTCCCTGTCCTGAGGAGAGGGACAGGCCCCTGTATCTCCCCTTATCTCCTCTTATTTCTCCTCCAGTCTGTCCTGGGGGAGGGAGGCCCCCCCCACCTTCTCTCCTGTCTGCCCTGGGGGAGAGAGAACCCCCCTAACTCTCCCACCTCCCCTCTTCCCATTCCTGAGGGAGGGACAGGCCCCCTTATCTCCCCTCCAGTCTGTCCTGAGGGAGGGAGGCCCCCTCCCCCCCCCCGCCTACCATCTCCCCTCTTGTCTGTCCTGGGAGAAAGAGAGCCCCCCATCTCCTCCCCTGCCTGTTCTG
Source organism: Coccyzus lansbergi (assembly GCA_033558105.1). Classification (NCBI taxonomy): domain Eukaryota; kingdom Metazoa; phylum Chordata; class Aves; order Cuculiformes; family Coccyzidae; genus Coccyzus; species Coccyzus lansbergi. The sequence continues at coordinate 274,946 of JAUMJK010000080.1, read as the reverse complement.
GGGGAAAAGGAGACCTCCTCATCTCTCTCCTCCTTTCTGCTCTGAGGGAAGGAGACCCTCCACATGTCTTCCCTCCTTTCTGTCCTGGAGGAGGGAGACCCCTCCTCTCCTGCCTGCTCTGGGTGAGGGAGAACCTCCCTCCTCTCCGCTCCTGCCTGTCCTGGGAGAGGGAGAACCTCCCTCCCCTCCTGCCTGTCCTGGGGGAGGGAGTCCCCCCACATCTCCTCTCGTGCTTGTCCTGCTGGATAGACTCCCTCCACCTCCCTTCCTCACTGCCCTGGAAGAGGGAGACCCCCTGTATCTCCCCTCATCTCCCTTCCAGTCTGTTTGGGGTATAGGGAGGCTCCAGCCGCCAGGCTCTGCCTTGTCCTCAGGGCCCTCTTGTTCGCTCCCCTCTGCTTTTCCTTCTTGCAGCTTCTCCCCTGCGGTTTCTGCAGCGAGGAGGAGGCTGCAGGGCAGCTGGGGGTCCTGGGGGAGAGGCGAAGGAACTCGAGATGCACATGGAAGCCGCTGCACTTCCTACTTCTGAATAAGTTCTTTTGCGAAGCCATAACAGGGACAGAGCACGCGCTTTGGGTTTTTTTTTGTTGTTTCCTTTTTTGCATGGGTTTGCCTTTGTGTTCTAGTGCTTAAAACGCTGCTTTTAATACAGCTTTGTTGTCAAGTTCCCTCGTGAAGCCAGAGGGCGAGGGATGAAGCTATGGGAGAGGGTGAAGGTTGCAGAGCAGGTAGCTCTGTTTTGCATCTTTCCGAGTTCCCTCTCTGTCAGGGTACAAACCCGCTGTCGGGATCATTGCGGGGCTCACTGTGTGGTTGCAATCCTCTCTGGAGTTCTAGGTGCTAAAACTGATAAAAAACAAAGTTGCTTTAATGTCTTTATGACTCTTGCATTGTCTCAGAGCTCGCGGGGTGTAAGGGAGACCTGTTCGCTAATCCAAAGATCAGGATTTCATTCACTGAGCCCCTGCTGCTCGTGTTGGGACAGGGCACTCGATGTTTTGCCAGATGAAGAAGTCGTGGTAGCTTGTTCTTGGCATGAGTTGTTCGTATTTGAACTTTTAATGTTAGCTGGATTTCCATTTTTTTTTTTTTTTTAATGTGACATGATATAATTTCTGTAAACATTTAACTACAGCGATAACACTATCTGGTGTTTGGTTTTGAGTGATAACAAAGAACTGAAGAGCATTCTCTTGTGTTGCTCACAATGTGATATGGTATCATTTTTATTTTAGGATTTCCTGAATGTTTTAAGGGGGCAGAATCTCCTCCCTCACCCTCCTGTCCACAAGTGAAGTTTTCTATGCTATGGCAGTAATTTGCTGAATATTGCACCCACCGCTCCTCTGTGTCTTTAATCCTCGAATTTCTTCATATGCTTAGTATGGATTTGTGTGTGCAAATCACTTTTTTCTGTTAAAACCCAATGAGGACAAATAACTTTGTGTGGCTGTGTCCCCAAGCTCTTGGAGACGTGTTTCGCGGTGTCTTCTTGTGGAGGTAGCAGTGCCCTGACCTGTTGGGGAGTCGAGGGAGCCATGAGTTCAGGGCATTGTGGAGGTCTTGAAAAAATACACCCTAGTTTGGGGCTTAAGTGTAAAGATTATGAGGCGTATGTGTGCATTGTTCAGCTGGGTAAGAACCACGGGCTGTTTATAGTAAACAATATTGAATAGAAGCATTTTATTAAAATGGCAGCAATGCTTCATGTTTAACTGATTAATTGCTGCTTAGATAAGAACACTCAATCCCTTTATTTTCCCCCACTCCCTTGTCACAGCTGTGTTTGTCCCTCGGTTTGAATGTGGAAGTGTTTCTGTGGGTTTTTTTGCCTTAGGATCCCTCGCCTCTGGGACAGGAGAGGAACCACACCTGCAGTGAGGCCGTACGAAGACCCCAGAGTCCCCGACAGCAGGAACTGGGAGATTGTCTTGTCCTGGGGAGTGATCTTAGGAGGAAATATTCTCTGGCCCAGGGTGTCCAGAGCAGGGGTGGCTGCCCCATCCCTGGAGGGGTTCCAGGCCAGGCTGGATGGGGCTTGGAGCTCCTGATCCAGTGGGAGGTGTCCCTGCCCATGGCAGGGGTGGGACTGCATGGGCTTTGAGGTCCCTCCTAATCCAAACCATTCCAGGATTGTGTGTTGTTACAGTGAGGAGTCCCTGGAGACTTTGACTGCAGACTCAGAGCATGAACAGCTTGTGTGCTGAACCTTGCAGCGAGTTCTATGCCGGGTGGTGTTGCTGTGAACCAAACCAGCGCAGCCAATTCTTAACAATGTCAGGGAAATATCATATTAAAATCTTCTCTGGTGTTCAGCTTGTGAAAGGTGCTGTGTCAGCAAGTAGGATGCAAAGTGGAGCAGGGTTAGTTTAACATCTGCTTAAAATAGAAATCTTAGTTTGCAACAATGAGCCGGGAAACTTCCTTCAGGAGCAATCTGTGCGGACTGAGCAGCAGGACTAATTACACCTCTGCCATCCCAGGATCATTCCTTATGGAACCTTGTGGCTAGTATGGAAGTAATCACAGTCCTGTTCCTGAGTACAGTTGAAATTGTCTGTGCAAACTAGTGGGGTGCGCTTCAAAAAGCAGTAATTGTTTATTAATCAACTGAAATTGCATTTCTTTATTGTTTCTTCAGTCTTTCGTTGTGTTTCTTTATGAAGAAGCACTGGCATGGGTTGTCCAGAGAGATGGTGGATGCTCCATCCCTGGAAATGCTTGAGGTCAGGTTGGATGGGGCTCTGAGCGACCTGATCTGGTTGAAGAGTCCCTGCTCCTGCAGGGGGGTGGGACTGGGTGACCTTCGTGGTCCTTTCCAATCCAAACCATTCTGTCATTCAACCTCAGCAATCAGTTTGAGTTGAACTCATGTATTTTTAAGTGTAGGTAAGAATTGGGTTGTTTTCTATCACCATGCAGTACGTTATGTGTTAGGTTGGATAGTAGGAGGAATTTCTTTACTGAAAGGGCTCTTGGGCACTGGCAGAGGCTGCCCAAGGAGGCGTTTGAGTCACTGTCCCTGGGGGAGTTCAAAAAATGAGTAGATGTCATACCTGGGGACATGATCTGGTGGTGGACTTAGCAGGGATGGTTGGACTCGATTTTAAAGGTCTTTCCCAATCGAAACCATTCTGTGATTCTGGGATTACTCACGTTTTCCTTCTTTTCTCACTTTTGGGTTTTTTCCTTCCTTGTGCTGTTCTTCATCTGTCAGTGACTCCCACATTGTGCATTGCTAATGATGGGAAGGGTGCACTTGGTATTTGCATCTCCGTTTCATGAGTACAGCTGACAGGGATATGAACTTCAGAGTAGACTTCTACCCCCATTTCCATGAACACGGGGGCTCTCTTTGATGCCTTTGGGGTTCAGTGCAATTGTGCGTGAAGGTGACTTTGATCCGCTGTGGGATGCTATTTCTTGAAACCTTTGTAGTGTGTGCTGATGAGGTCACGGAACAGGTAAATGGCTGAGTTTGTCCCCTAATGTGAGTTTTGAAGCACTTCAGCGCTGGGCTTGGGGGTTGCCTGGGTGCTCTGATACTTTGGGTGGATTTTTTAAGCAGCTCCTGTGGCATTAACCTCATTAGAGCTCTACTAATAGACATGGGAACTCCTCAGTTGACTGATTCAATGGTTGTAATTATGCTCCTTCCATAGATTTGCTTTCTGCAGTGCATGTTGTCCAGCTTGGTGGTGAAATTTGTTCTCTTGGTACGAGCTTTGACTTGGGAAGGGGGACAGCTGCCCGATGGCTGCCTGCATGGGCCATCGTGTCTCCGAGGGGTTTAAGCACTCGTAAAGAGCCTACTTGGCTGCTGGGTTTTGTTTGGTTTCTGACTTGTCTGATGTTTTTAACTGGTAAAGTAGAGTGAACTTCAGTGTGTGATATCCATAGAAGTGTGAGAGTGGGGGGGAAACTCTGCTGAGCAGTAGCAAGGAATTCCCTTGTTAGGGAGTGAATGTAGGCCTTGAACTTAACGCCAGTTGCTTTGGGTTGTGTGACAGGGTTGTGTTTGACAGGGTTACCCTGTCATCGCTCTTGCTTCATGGACAAAAGGAGCTGGTTTCTGTTTGCTTTTCTGGTTAAACATGCATCGGGCTGTCTGGTTTGTGATGCCATGTGGGTGTTTCTGTGAACGGCTTCGTGCACCTGCGTTTGTTCCTTTCAAAGCCGTTTGTCTCTCGCTGAAATGCTGAGGCTCTATCTGCAGAGAAGCCTCATGTTGGGGTATTTGGAAGCCAAAGAACAAGCAAGGATGGTGGCACGTGTGGAAAAAGTAGTGTCAGCAGAACAGTTGAAACCCAGGAGTGCAGGGCAGCCAAAGAGGAAAGAGCCTTCCTGGAAGAAAATGTATTGACTCCAGCAAATAGGTAGAATCTTTATTTAGCTTGGCTTGAAAACTTCCTATGGAATCATGGTGTTTTTCTGTTCTGTCAGAAACTTTGCCTTTCAGTTTTCATTCTTTTGATTGCCTGGCACCTATCAAACTACATGAGCATCTTGTTTATAGATTAAGCAGCTGAAGCCTGGGATTTGAATAGATCAGAGAAGAATCAAAGGAAGTGATTGTCCGAGAGAAGACCGGCTACGTGGATTTTGCTGAGCAAGCCAGAAGGTTTCATTTCACTTTCTTCCCTGCCATACAGAAGGGGAACTGTGGCTGTTGCACAGAAGAGGTGGAAGAACTTAGAAACACGAGCTGGATCTGATCATCTCATTGGTAGCAAGAACTGCGGGTGGTTTGTGTGCGTTTGTGCAGCATCTCGCCCACAAGACTTGCATTAGGCAAAACAGCAATGGGAAAGCTTTTATGTTGCTTTCTTAATTTACCTACGGGACTGACGGCTGGTGGGGAGCAAATCTGCTGAGAAATCCGTGCGTGGCTTTGACCCAGGCTCTCTGTACGTAGAACACCTTTTGGAGCGTGTCAGAGGGAGCTGTTTGTGGCCATTCTGAGATGATCATTCCTGCCTTGTTTGGCCTTATTCTGATCAGAGCCTTCACTGCAGATGATACTGTGTTTTCTTAAGCTTTACAGCCCAGGAAATGGTGATACAAGCCTGGCAGCACATGTGTTCCTTCCAACTTGTCTCGCAGGAAGAGGAAACGCAGCTGAAGTCATGACCAGGAGGAGAGAAGGAACAAATCTGTCACATCACACAGAAGGTCCAAAAGATGGTCACAAATTTATACTGCATAAGTGGTCAAAGCAGAATAATTTTGGTGATTAATGGCTTGGAGAGAGTGAGTTAAACACAAATACTGAATTAAATATTTTGACTCCTGTGAATGGGAGTAGGTTTTGCTGTTGGTTCGTGATTGAAGCATGTAAATATGGTGAAGAAAATATGGTTTGGAGCATCCAGGCTGATTTAATAAAGAATAACCAGGAGAGTTAAAGAACATGCATAGTTTTGTGTTGCCCCTTTCATGCTTAGGAAATGAAGAGTGAGTTTGGGGCTATTTTTAAAAGCTGCATATCTGACCCCTTCACCCTGGGGAGAAGAGGAAATTAGAGGCTTTAAGGAGAGTCCTTCGCCACCTCCGCTTCTCTGGGGCTGTGCTGGAGTCAGAACCAGTTTCCTTAGTGGGGTGGGCGGGACATCTGGTAGCGGTGACTCCCAATTTGTCTTTTCTCATTCTCACTGCTTCTCGTATGGGTGGTGCGAGCACTTTAAGCTGGGTGCTTGGGCAAGAAGTGCAGACCAGACCTGTTAGCCTGACATATCTGCGCTAGAGCCGCGTTTGGTGTTCTTGCCGTGGTGTCCTAGATAACCAATCTTCAGTTTTCTATTTTAAATTCTGTAGCATGAAATATTAAGCAGTAAATGTGATAGATGGGAGCTTAACTGCATGGAACCGTCTCGCTGGTCGTTCAGATGTGCTTCTAACCGGACGATGCTTGGAGCTCCGTAGGAAGGTACACGCACAAAGACCTAGTTCATCAGTGATGTTGTGGAAAGGGTGATGGGTTCCTTCCTGATTCCCTCTCTCTGATTAGTTCTTGTCCATTGGATTTATCGTGTTTATTCAGTGCTAAGTTTCAGAAGCCAGAGAGTGAACTCATGGTGTGAAGTCCCGGGGGTGCACCAGGAGCCGGGCAGTATCCTGTTTGCATTGGTTTCGAATACAATGTGCAGATAATTCCTTGAAGTGGTTTTCTTTACGCTCTGTCCCTCAAAGTTATAAAAAGCATTTCCTGACCCTCTTGGCGAATTGCTCGGCTGCTTTTTGGACTTGGATTAAGAGCAAGAGGAATAGAAGCGTCCCTCCATTGAGCTCCGTTTTTTTTTTCTTGGAGCTTATGAAATCAGGGAAGAGTCATCAGGCCAGGATGTCTCGTTCGATTAATTAGAGTGGAAGACTCTTAAATTTGTGCCATGTGTGAAGAAACAGTGATTTATAGTGAGCGGATGCTCTGCAGGCAGCGGTGTTCCATCTGCTACATGGATTTCCCCATTACCTTTTGATGAGAAGTCTCGTGCCCGCGTTTCTCATTCGGAGCAATATTTGTCAGTGCTTACTCTTGCCTGGCTATTTTTGCTGATTTCTGTCAGCTTACACTTTTCTCCAAAGCTGAGAGTTTCTGAATTAGATACACACACAGACAGGGGAGGCTCTGTTTCCACCAAAAATTGTCACCATAAGAGTGACTTAGTATCTCCTGCCACTCTTGAGAGCAAACACCTCATTTTATTTAGTGTAACTTAAGCTGATTAAAAGAAAACCACCCGTTACTGAAAGTTTTAGTGCTTCTGAGCCAACATAAACTTATTTTAATTCTGGTTGACTGGAGAATTGCTGATACAAACTGGGTCCTCCTGGACTTTGAATTCCATGGGGATGGGAGCCCACAGAGCCTCCAGGGCATGCATTAATGTATTTTGGGAACCCAGAAACGTGAGTTGCTGCCTCAGTAAGCAGCATCTGAGCCTCTCGGAATTGTTCCCCGGCAGTCAGGCAACCTGCTTTCTCCAGCTCCGTGTCCCTAGGGAGTAAAAACAACCAGGAGAATTGTATCCCTGCCTGATAAAATTAGGTCTGCTGTAATCTCTCTTGGAACAGCCGGATGGATGGCTGCCTTGAAAAACATATGTTTTAATGCAGGAATAATGCATTCCATTTAGGATGTCTGTAGCCGTGGGAGCTGGTTGACTTAGTGGATAAAGGACTCCCATTTTGCCTCTGGGATCAGGACTAATGTCAAACATCAGGTCTAAAGTGCAGCAATGGAGAAGAGTCGTTTGGGATGGTTTTCCTGTCCTTTTCTCTTAACAGGGATGTTGTTCGTGTACCTTAATCATAAAGGAGTTTAAGAAATAAACCATCCTATTGCTGGCAGTAGTGGGAATTGCAAAGAGGGGTTGCTGGTGCCTGTGTTTCCAGGACACTAATTGAGGAGCAGCAGTGCTGATGTTGCTCCAGTACAAGTTTAGAATGAATTGCTTTGGGAGCAGCGCAGGTGACTCGCTGGGGGAAGTTCTTTATCCTTTCCCCTCCTGACAGAGCTGCCATGCAGAGAGGGGAGACACTGCTGCTCTTGCAGCCTTTGTGCGTCTCCATCGTGCGAGCACAGTCCGCTGTTCTCTTGGGAATTGGTCATCATGTGGTACTTCCAGCTCTTCCTTTTGAGCTGCTGGATTTCATTGCAGGAAGCTAAGAAGTAGCATTTTCCCAGTAAGAATTTTCCATATGAGCAGTTGCTGTGAGGATGGAGTGTGGAAGGTGGGACAGGGTGTTGTGAAGGGCCACTCCTGTCGAGGACGAGCTGTGGAGCTCGATGGGGTCTGTGCTGTGTAGCAGCAGCTGACGTTCCTGCTCACAATGTGCATTGTCACTGTGGTGAGGAGGAGGAGGAGAAGATCTGGGAAGTGGCACAGCAAATTCCAGCCTGGGATTATTCACTACTCGGTGCAGAGCTGAGTCAGGTGATTGGAGCAGAGATAGAAGGTCCTTGATCCTTCGCAGCTCTGGGAGAGGAATGAACAGTTCTGCAGCTTATTAAACTCTGTTGTCATTTTTTTTTCTTCTTTAATTGACTACAAGCAGAAAACGATTCAATTTCTGGCAGTAAAACAAGTATCATTCCGTTTCCACAGGTTATTTCAGCAAGGGACTGATGGCATTTGGTTGGATAACTGCAGGGCTTCTTGCAGCAGTGCTTGTATATGTGAGAGGAGAAGGAAAGTGCTGAAAACTTCGCTCTAGGTAGCTCCTTCCTGTGCCTGGAAGCTGGAGAAAAGCGTGGCTGTGCCTGTGGTGTGTCCTCAAGGACCACAGCCATCGTTCCCTAACAAACCTTTGGCAGCAGCATTGTCTCCACATGCTCTCACCTCTTACCCCTTCGCTCTTTTCCATCGTAAGAGCAAATCAGTTTGTCAGATCAGTTTGATACGGGAGGTGTGGGGTGTTAATCTTCTGTAGCAATCTTGAAAAACATACCGATCGCACAAGACTGCAGCTTGTCTGGTGTGAGCAAAAAGCAGATCTTGTAGTAGTAAAATACTCATGTAAATGGTTTTTGAGACTGAGAGCTATGTTTATTCTTAGGGCAGAAACTTTTAAATGATCCCTCGTGGATTAGAAAGAAGAACAATTCTCATTGTCGTTGGAATGCAAACCTCCGTACTTACGCAATCCCGAGTTGGAAGTGGCTGCAGCGTGAAGGGGAAGTGCTGTTATTTCTAGTCCGTGGCCGGGAAGCTGGGATGCACGGGAGTGAGGAGGGTTGCTTGGTCACCCAGAGCAGCAACAGAGCCGGGTGCAGGTCTGGGATCTGACACTCAGGCCCTTGCTCTCTGGATTGAGGGTGTAAATGGAGAAAGATTCTGAAATACATGGTCTGATAATGAGTGAGTGGATTTCTGTGCAGTGTGCCAAGAGTCTGCGCACTCTTCTGTGTGTTCCTGTGTAATCTGAAGTTGTGCTACAATGGTGATAGTGAGTTTGGGTTGAACACGATGTAAACCAACTGCGTTTGTGGGATTTCTCCTCTCTGCTTTCAATCTCAAGTCCTTCTTGAAGACATTCTGAATTGAAGAAGTCCTGCAGTGCAGAAAAAAGTCAATAGTTGAGAATTGTGGATGGAGGCAAACCAAATGAGTCAGGTATAAATACTCCTGTTATGTCTTGGCTGCAGCCACGCCTAGAAACCTTGAACAAACAGTGTTGTTCTGTTTAGTTATTCCTGTGTTTGATACACTTTATTTGTTAAGTCCTGTTTTCAAATTGCAGCTTGTAAAAATGGTATAGAACTGGTCACCACACTTCCCAGCACTGGTTAGTAATTCTGACCAGAAGCACGGCTGCCTGTGCTGGAGTGTGTCACTGTGCTCGTGTCTGTCCCCCAAATCACAGGATGGTTTGAGTTAGAAGGAAGGAACTATGAAGGTCGTTGAGTCCAACCCCCCTGCCGTGAAGCAGGGACTCTGCAACCTCCAAGCGACATCCAACCTGACCTTGAATGTTCCCAGGGATGGAGCATCCACCACCCCTTTGGGCAACCTGTGGTCATGCGTCACCACACTCACGGGAGCAAATTTCTCCCTAATATCCCATTTAAACCTCTCCTGTTTTTGCTTAAAGCCATCCCTCCTTGTCCTGTTGTTACAAGCTTTGCTAAAAAGTTTTTCGCTATCTTAATTCTAAGGCCTCTTTAAGTATTGAAAATCAGAAGGAAACCTTGCAGTTGGGTTGCCTTGCGGGGCTCTCAAGGTGATTCTTTTTTCTTTTCAGTAGGGCTTAAAAAAATATCTGTCTACAACAGCAAACAGGAAGATGTAATTTCTCCGTGGCTTTTGCGTTTCAGATTGTTCGTTGTAGAACGTCTTGGTAAAACCCTTTTAGTATCTGGTTATAGCATGGAAGCTGTAAAGCAAAGTGTTTGGGTCCAGCAGAATCATTCCTGTATCGTGGTTGCTGTCACGTATCTCGCTGGGTAATTACGTACCTATCAGCATGTGTCTCTTCTCGCTCCCCTGGTGGATGAACTGACTCTTAATAAACCTGAACCAAGTGATTTTTTTCATGTGGGACTTGAAGAAAAAAGGCAAGTTGAACCCTTCCCCTGCCTCTCTCCCTCCTCTCATTCCAGTTCTTCTGTTGTAGCTCCCATAAAGAGGGGCCTGAAGTTTCCTCTGCTGAGCTTGGCTGTCGCTGATTCCAAGGACTTCTTGACAGAGGTCAGGGTTTGGTTTTTGATTCTTGTCCAGACACTTTGCATTGTTCTTTTGTACTGACTGCTCTCCTTTCGGCTTTGGATGTGGCCTGTGGAATGTGATCCTCTGGCTCCAAAGAGTTGTAGAGATTGCCCTTACACACACTTACCTGCAGTGATCTGTGGTTTGTTCGTGTGGTGGCTCAGGGTATCCTCCCCATTTGTTTCTCTGCAATGATGATGTTTACGGTCCCTTCCAACCCAAGGAGGCTCATGCTTGCCTATATCGAGTCTGTAGCAAAGGTGATGGTTTATTTTTTTTCACATTGAAGAGATTTAAATGGAGTTGGCAAAGCTACAAGGGAAGAGGGTCACGGAGGTAGATGATAGCGGTAGAGTTCTCAGTGCCATGCAGGATGCTGTGACTTCACTACTTCTCTTAGGAAAGCAATTACTCCTTGTGTTCTCGTGTTTAAAATTACAGAATTACCTTCCTGTGAACAATCAAGTTGTGTGAAAGACACAGGTGCGCTGTACGGCACTGCAGGCACACTCATCTTCCAGCAGAGACAGAGTTATTTGGGCAGAAGGATAAAAGGAAAGACTTGGCATGGAGAACTGGTGAAGGAGTGAATAGTCTTCTGTTAGGATGGAGTTTGGCTTCAGATTGTGAAAGATCTGGCAGCAGTGCAGCTTGGAGTGTGTTCGCTGCTTCCTATCGCTGCGGCTGTGCGGAGTGATGGGTTGTGCCGGTAGCACTTCTCAAGGATCTGCCGTGGGATCTGGGTTGAGGGGCTGACAGGCTTCAAAAATGAACAGTATTGCTGGTGAGTGCTCAACATGGTGAGAGGAAAACCTGCAGCACAGGGCAGAGGATGGAAGGGGTTGGTGGAAAGGTCTGGGAGATTCAAGGTCGGTTTTTTTCTCAGGAATAGGAATTTAATAGGAATTTAAGAGTGGCTTAAATTTTCTGTGGGTGAAAAGTGACAACAAGTCTCCAAGGATTATTGTCACATCAGAACATGCCAGCAGTCGTTGGATTGCTTCCACCTTCTGAAGGGTTTGTTTGAAGCTCTTTCATGGATTCCTAGTTGAAAGGTAGATTTCTGCTCCTTCAGTGCATTCTGCCCTGAGTGATTGCAGACAGCATCTCTCCTTAACTCACCAAACCAGTTAACGCTTGAGCTTTGAGCGCATCGCCTGCAATTGAAGTGTCACAGACTGTTAGATACGTCAACGAGAAAACCCGTGCTGGTTGTTCCAGGGAGTTACCTCACGGAGGGGAAAAGCTGACCTGGGTTTCCTGTGATATCCTTTACCTCGGATTGTGCAGGGTGCAAATCCAAAGCCACCCTGCCTTATCTCTGGATGGAGGCACATCTGAAAAGGAAGAAGGCAGCCAAGCAGGGGCAGCTTGCCAATTGCTCAAAGCCTTTGTTGGAGACTAAAGGGAACCTGCGCCCATTAGGCTCCTATACAGCCCCAGGGACTTTCCTGGCCTCCTATGGAGAGAAGATGAAGGCAGCCACATGGAAATGGTCACACACTTTTGCATGTCAGCCTACATTAGCTCCTCAGGCCCTGGTTTGAATGCTAAGATCTTGCGCTTCACTCTCGGGGTTTTCATCCCGCGGGTCTGTCAGTACAGCGCTTAACCCATCTGTTGAAACTGAACCATGATGAAAGCACCTTCTGTGCAAGAATGCTTGCAAAACCGGTCTCTTACCGATCTGCTTGGAGCCCGTAGGTGATTTCATTCCCATCTTGAAGAAGGAGATGGTTCCAGTGGTCAGGCTCTGCTGCGTTACCCCTGCTTTCTCCGTGTGATAAATTCCTCACTATCAAACGTGTGCTGCTCAGCGGTGGCTGGAAAAGGCCATTATGTTTGTAGTTGAAAGCAAAGCCTGGTGCGAATATGATATTTTATCAAAAAGTTACAAGCATCTCCCTGTTAATATTATTACACTGACACACTGGTTTTATAAACATCCTAGAGCTCTTTGAAATAGTTGATATCTGGTGATTACGGCTCCATTAGGCACAGGAACAGATGGTCAATAGAGGAGCGCTTTTTCTGTTGTCATCTACAGCAGAAATGCTGACATGAAAGGCAATGTTAAGTTCTCATCTCCTCGGTCCTGAGGCTGGGGAGTACAGCATGTGGTGCACTGGAGAACTCTGATGTGACTGAGGAGGAGGTAGCTCACAGAGAGGCTGGAGATTGTCTAGAGAAGGAACGGAGCTGGGGAAGGGACTGGACAACAAGGGGTTGTAGGAGCGGCTGAGGAACCTGGAGGGTTTGGTGTGGAGGAGAGGAGGATGAGCTGCTCTCTGCAGCTCCTGGAAGGGTAGGAGCCAGGCAGTGGTTGGCCTCAAGTTGCACCAGGGGAGGTTTAGATTGGATACTGGGGAAAAAATCCTCTACTGAAAGAATGGTGAAGCCTTGGCAGAGAGATTGATGGAGTCCCCATCGGTGGAGGGGTTCAAAAGGTGTGTAGACGTGGCACTTTGGAATATGGTTTAGGCAGGGTGGAATTGGACTGACAGTCGCACTGGTTGAGCTTAGAGGGTTTTTCCAACCTCAGTGGTTCTGTGATCCTCCGATCTCTATCCCTCCCCAGTCTGCCTCACTCTATGGAGTCACACCAGAGCAAGGCGGAGAGCACGGATACTGGAACAGATTGTAAGCCAGTGGAGCGAGGCTGTGATTGAGATCTTTGGATGGGCAGCTCACAGTATTCCATGTGGTTTCTAGGTTTTGGGTAGGGCTCCTGCTGTTCCTGAGTCAGAGTGAGCGGCCTGCAAAGCCCCTGCTGCCTCCACCAGCCAAAGGCGAGCAGGAATTAGGCCATGGAGGTGGCACTCATGGCAGGGGTGGAACTGGGTGGGCTTTGAGGTCCCTTCCAGCCCAAACCATTCCAGGATTCTATTATTCTATTGATAACCTTTCGTCTCTGCTCGTCATCAACTGCATGATTACCATGTACTCTTGTTACTGGTTTGTTGTGAATGATTTTACCGGCTGTTGATCTTGCAGCTCCTGACTGGCACAGCTGTAGCTTGGGTGGTTTTCTGTTTTATTCAAAATTTCATCTCAGCATTGATGCTTGCAAGAAATCTTTCATCTCTTGCTCTGGGCCATACAGAACTGGAGTGGCAAAGGAGACTTGTGTTTTTGCACTGGCTTAATCATTTTCAGAATATTAATATTTAATTTAGGCTTTTTAAAGCTTTTAGCAGCTTTGTCAGGGTTTTATCCCTGTGGTAGTGCATGTGAGGACAACTCAGGAGAGTGTTCTGATTAACTTACCACACGGAGAGTGGTTTTATTTATGATTAGATTTATGTCTGAAATACTTTGAAGAAGCTGATCCTGTTCCGTAAGTAACTTTGCCATAAATTGAACCATAAAACAAATCCAGCAGTTTTTCCTTTTCTGTAGCCAAGCAGATCCTTTCCCACATCCAATGAGACTTTTTCTTGCCCATAAAGACCAGCCTGCGTTGTGGTTCTCCAGAGAAGAAGGTGGATGTGGTCGGCTGTGCTGAGTGAGGAGCAGCAGGAGCCCTCGTGGTGCGTCCTCTGCCGCTGCCATTCCCTCGCTCTGCAGGACGCTGCCGCTGGACTCTGAACCCTGACAGGATCTTGTGGGATGGAAATCCTTCTACTCTCAGCCTGAGCCCTGTGGCGCTTTCCTGCCAGAGAGCGGTGCCAACACAAACGGGTGTTTTGGTGACTGGGAAAGGTTCAGCTTTCACTTGGTCATCAGTGTGGTTACTGATGCTGCTCTTATGGATTTAGCAGTTTATATAAATGGTATTTCATCAATTTTGAGCCATTTTTGTGATAAATTTCATATAATCGCAGAATGGTTTGGGTTGGAAGGGACCTCAAAGCCCTTCCAGTCCCACCCCTGCCATGGGCAGGGACACCTCCCCCTGGATCAGGGGCTCCAAGCCCCATCCAACCTGGCCTTGAACCCCTCCAGGGATGGGGCAGCCACCCCTGCTCTGGGCAGCCTGGGCCAGGGCCTCCCCACCCTCACAGCAAAACATTTCTGCCTAAGATCTCATCTCTATCTACCTTCTTTCAGCTCAAAACTTTTCTAAGAGCCCCTCCCCAGCTTTCCTGGAGCCTCTTTCAGTGCTGGGGGTTGCTCTAAGGTCACCTTGGAACCTTCTCTTCTCCAGGCTGAGCAAGCCCAACTCTCTCAGCCTGTTCTCGCATGGGAGGTGTTTGACCTTGGTGAGATTGCAGCTCAGTAGCTGCAACACCATGACATTTTTGCCTGTTGTGAGAGATGAAGTTCCTGCTCTTCCCAAGTTGAAGGTGTTTTGTTTGGGTGCAGAGCATGCAGTGTGAGGGCAGGTCTGGTGTTGGCAGGTTTAGTGTAATGGGGTGATCTGGACCCGTTTAGAGGTGGATTGTTTTTTATCCCTCTGCCTGCATTGCTGCTTTGTGCTGTTCTTGATGGCTTTGTGGTTCAGCCTGGGCAGGAGTTGATGCTTCTCAGCTGACTGAGCTGTGGCCGAGTCCCCTTGAAGGGATTCCTGAGACTCCTGATTCAAGATGGAAACAACAAAGGGGAAGCACACTTGGCGTCCTGGCCCCTGGCAGCACTGTTACTATTTCCCAGTGAGTGTTTATGTCCTTCTGGCTGTGCTGGGTTAGTCCATCGGCTGCTTAAAAGAGTTTGTTTACTGCTGACTCTGGCTTTTCATACTTATTTGCTGAATTTACCAACGGGAGCTTTCCCTTACCTGCTGAAGGCTGGGTCTCTTCCAGAGGAACATGTTTATTTTCCCTCCCTTTTTATTATAAATAAACCACAATCAGTTTATTTCCACTGTATCAAATGTCTCTGGCCTTCACAGGAACAGAGTGCAGAAGTACCAAAATAAAACAGAACAGTGCGGAGAGTGATTGTATTGTGGTGTTTGCTTACCCAGCAGCTCTACCAATGTGCCAGAGGTAAAACTTGCTTCCTTTTCCATTGGCTTGTCTGTGCAGTTCAGGGGCTGGAATGGGACACCTCCAGGGATGGGGCAGCCTGTTCCAGGGCCTCCCCACTCTCATGGTGAAGAAATTCTTCCTTACATCTATTGTAAATCTTCTCGGGACATGCTCCAGAGCCTCAACATCCTTCTTGGAGCGAGGGGCCCAGAACTGACCCCAGGATTCGAGGAGTGGTCTCTCCAGTGCCGAGTCCTGGAGCAGAATCACCTCCCTGGACCTGCTGGCTATGCTGTTTTTGATATGAGCCAAGATAACATTGGCCTTTGTGGCCACAAAGAAGAGAGGAGGAAGCACCTTCAGATTTTCCAAGCAATTTGGAGTCTGACAGCAGCTTTATGGAAACACTGGCCCAGGGAGGAACCGGGATAAGGTGTTTGCTCAGCTGATCCGTCCAGGCTGCTGTGGAGATAGGAGTCACTTTGCAAACAACACAGTAACTGTCCAAGGCTTTGTCTTACCCTCTGGTTTTGTTTTATTGAGAGTCTTAATCCCTGACTTGCTCAGAGTTTCAAGCAAGGTGTTTTAGAGTCATTTGCTGTGATTATTCCCCCATTATCATCCACTCTATTTTGCATTAGTGAAAAATTACCAAGACAGAAACATTTTTGCATGAAGTTCAATTGTGCAAATGTTTGATGAGAAAATATGATCTCAGAAGGAGATTTTTCACAAGGTTGCAGTGACCAATTATGTAATAAAGACACTTTTGGAAGTGTGTTGGATTATACATGGTTTCTGTATTAATTTGCTGTCAAAGACTTCAGTTTTCAAACGGAATTGCATGTGAAACTACCATCTTTGTATAAGCTCTTTTGTTTGCCTTTTCTTTTTGTAGAGTTGCTGACTGTGCTCTGAACTAACCCCCCGATTGCTCCACACTTCCTTCCCTCTGCAAGTCAGACATTTGAGATTTCAGTTTATTTAAGTTGGAGAAGGAGATGTTGCACCCTCAGAGAGGCCACAGCAGGAAAATTTACTGTTGATCGTAGCTGTGGGTTTGGAGATAGCTCATTGAATGAGGTCTTTCTTACTTCTAAGCCAGTTAGGTTGGATTCAAGGTCTGCTGTTGTCAACGTAGAAAGTCATAGAATCATGGAATTGTGAAGGTTGGGAAAGCCTTCTAAGCTCATCCAGTCCAACCGTCAGCCCAACCCCACTGTGCCTACTGAACCATGTCCTGAAACACCACATTTACATGTTTTTTGAGCCCCTTCAGGGATGGAGACTCCACCACTGCCCTGGGCAGCCTCTGCCAGGGCTTCATCACTCCTTTGGTAATGACATTTTTCCTGACATCCAGTCTAAACCTCCCCTGGTGCAACTTGAGGCCATTTCCTCTCTCTTCTGCAGAGTGCTTTGCTCATTATTTTGATCTTCCACGCAGCTTAAAGGCTTTCATAGGAGAATCTTGCCACATCCTGCTCTCCAGTCTCTGAATAAAGTGGCTCTGCAACAGACGTCGACTCCTCTTTAGCGCATTGAGAGAGCTCCGAACAGAAGTCCTTCCCTGCGTGATCTTTCTTGCAAAGCACATTGCAGCTGACAGAATAATGGGTTTTTTAGGCTTGCTGGTGATGCGCCAACATGGTTTCCTTAGCAGTGAAATTCCTCAAGAAGCCATGATTGCTGATGTAAATGTAACTGAAAGCCAAACACAGCCCTTACTGAGCTCAGGGCCTGGAATCTGCTGCTTCTGCCGTGTTGTACAGTGCAGTTTTCTTCTGCTCTGTCTATTTAAATCTGGCTTCCCAAGCTTGTGATGAATTTGAATGGTTTGTGCTCTTCAGTCTGGAAAAGATGGCCTGGTCTTGGCATTGAGAAGCCTGCACAGACTCTGGGGCTTGTGTGTGAGGGTCATGGAATGATTGGACTCGATGATCCGGTGGGTCTCTTCCAACCTGGTTGTTTTGTGATCCTGTGATTGCAAGGGACCAAAGGGGTTGGAAGGGACACCTCCCACGGGATCAGAGGCTCCAAGCCCCATCCAACCTGGCCTTGAACCCCTCCAGGGACGGGGCAGCCACCCCTGCTCTGGGCAACCTGTTCCAGGGCCTCCCCACCCTCACAGGAAAACATTTCTCCCTAAGATCTCACCTCAATCTCCCCTCTTGCAGCTCAAAGCTGTTCCCCTTCGCTCTCTCCCTGCTGCCCTCCCTGATCAAAAGTCCCTCCGCAGTGTCACAGTGTTTTGCAGCAAGATGCAGAGTTCTCTTTGGGTCCCTGTGTGGTTTTGGTTTTATTCCTGGGCTAAAAACAGGCTTGATTTGGGAAATCATCTTTCCCTGCCAGTCTGTTGTGGAGAAAGTGCATGTGGTCAGAGCCTGTGGAGTGAATCTGCAGTCGGGCTGGACAGACGACTCCGAGGAGAGAG
Source organism: Coccyzus lansbergi (assembly GCA_033558105.1). Lineage (NCBI taxonomy): Eukaryota > Metazoa > Chordata > Aves > Cuculiformes > Coccyzidae > Coccyzus > Coccyzus lansbergi. Next base: position 257,397 of record JAUMJK010000080.1, on the reverse strand, counting down.
ATATCAGCGCTCACCGCTCCAGCCCTTCCATTTCTACCTAAGGGAGATGGGGATGTCCCTGCCTGCTGAATCCCTGCTGAATCATGGGGCAGCCGCTCCTGCATAGAGTTTAGTCACTTCCTGGGAAACTCTGGCTCGCAGGCGGGTGGTGGAGGGCCCAGTCTGTGCGCTGGGGCTGCAGGGAGAATGCTGCTTGGATTCTGCTGGTGTCTGACCCGCGGATTAGTCAGGGCAGAAGTGCCTCATCGGGGATTTTTGATGCCTTGCCCTGCCTTACTCAGCGCAGACTGTGAGTGCAGAGCCGCCTTTTCTGCAGGTGTTCCTCCTCAGGGTGATTCTTCCCCTCTTCTCTGCTCTCATGAGATCCCACCTGGAACCCTGTGTCCAGTTCTGGAATCCCCAATATAGGAAGGAGATGGAGCTGTTGGAATGGATCCAGAGGAGGCCACAAAAATAATCTGAGGACTGGAGAACCTCTGCTCTGAGGACAGGCTGGGAGAGTTGGGGTTGTGCAGCCTAGAGAAGAGAAGGCTCTGGGGAGCCCTTAGAGCAGCCTCCAGTGCAGAAAGGGGCTCCAGGAAAGCTGGCGAGGGGTTCCTCATCGTGAAGGACAGGGAGAGGACGAGAGGGAACGGCTTTGAGCTGGAAGAGGAGAGACTGAGATGAGATCTTGGGAAGAAATTCTTAATTTTGAGGATTTTGCACAGGTTGCCCAGAGCAGGGGTGGCTGCCCCATCCCTGGAGGGGTTCAAGGCCAGGTTGGATGGGGCTTGGAGCCCCAGATCCTGTGGGAAGTGTCTCTGCTCCTGGCAGGAGTGAACCTGAATGGGCTTTGGGGTCCCTTCCAACCCAAACTGTGTTCGATGATTTCAGTGTCTTGTTCTGATGCAGCACGAGTATTATACACCCTGTGAAGTGCTGTGATATAGAATCCACTTTCTTCTCATTGACTAATTATTAAAAATACATGAAAATGTTTCTTTTGAATAGATTGAGTGAAATCCTATTTATGACAAAGCCTTCGGTCTGGGCCCTTTAGAGCGTTCAGAAGGGAAAATGCATTTTTTCCCCATGAGAAGCTGTAGCTATTTTAAAAGATTTTCTTTTCCCAGGATGGGGTTGCAGGCTAGATTTATCATTTGTCTGTGGGATTTAGCTATTTATGTGCATGTGCTGACTTTATGGGTAATGTACAATTGAAACGGCTGCACTTCTCAACATGATAGTGTAAAGTTGACTTCAGTGACTGTTTTGCTGATGCTTCTTAGAGGTGATGAGCAGAGCCTGTAGGGTTCTTGGGTTAGTGATGTATTTAAGGGTTTTAAGGGGTTTTCTTCAAGAGTTTTCCCAACATTTGTAAAGACTTTAGCTTTTGTAAAGGTAGATGTCCGCCTGCATGGAGAGCGTGACCAGCAGGGTGAGGGAGGGGATTCTACCCCTCTGCTTGGCTCTGGTGAGACCTCACATGGTGCTTGCACACAGGTTTGCAGGAAGGACACGGATCTGATAGAATCACAGAATAATTAAGGCTGGAAAAGAGCTCATCCAGTCCAACTGTCAGCCCAACCCCACCATGGGAACTAAACCATATTCCAAAGTGTCATGTCTACTTGTTTTTTGAAGCCCTCCAGGGATGGAGGCTCCACCCTGGGCAGCCTCCGCCTGGGCTTCACCACTCTTATCAGTAAAGAATTTTTTCCCAATATTTAGCCTAAATCTCCCGTGGTGCGACCTGAGGCTGTTTCCTCTCATCCCATAACTTCTTTGGGAGAAGAGACCAACACCCACCTGACTCCAACCTCCTTTCCGTGATCTGTAGAGAGCGATGAGGTCTCCCCTCAGCCTCCTCTTCTCCAGACTCAGCAGCCCCAGGTTCCTCAGCTGCTCCTTGTAGCGCTCGTGCCTCCAAGTAGTGTGGTTTTCAGCAGAAATGGTGATGATAAATTACCGTATGTGTATTTTTTGGGAGGGAGGGGCCTTGGCTGAAGTTGGTGACCCCTCAGTTTCAGTGGTGCCCCGTGCCCTGTCCTCAGTTCACCCAGCACGCCGAGGCGTCGCATATGGCAGCAGAGATTACGGCCCGTGATGCACGGACCCAGACGGATGAGCCGAGGACAGTGGATCAGCCGCAACCCTGCGGTAAGATCAGAGATTCTTCAGCAGAGCCTCAGTGGTTGGATTTATTATTGAAAGGTGAAACGACCAAAGAATTGAAGAGGCTTAAGGTCCACGTTAAGCGACCGGTGGTGAATGGGGCCTTGAAGGATGTGGAGCGGTGACTGTGTGCGCAGGGACCTTCTGCCGCAAGAACCTCATCTTGAATCGCGTTCCTTAGAAATAAGAAACGTGGAGATTAAAGTGGTTTTAATTTGGTAAAGCAACATTCATAAGCCTTTAAGAGAGATTCCTGAAGTGGTAGAACAGAGCCCCTGCAGTGCTGGAGCCAAGTGGCCTTGTACTGTGTGTATAAATTAATCTGCGGCTGATCTGCCCGTGAAACTTTGAGTGCTGGAACTGTCGGGGGATAATGCCTGCACTCAACAAACACAGCTTTGTGAGAGTTGCTGGTTTTTTCTGTAGATTATTCATGTTCCTAGTGGGAGCAGAATGGTACTGTTAAAGGGAAACTGCAAAGCACAAACTTGCTGTCTCTTTTTTTACTGGTTGGCTTCAATTTGGTTTTTTTGTGCGACTGACATAGAGTGAGTGAGGTTTTATTTCTTTCAGGAACCCAATGGCTTTTGTTTCTTGAAGACTTTATAGTTTGCAGACCTTGGTGTTGTCTTCAAGGAGTAAACCTGATAAACAGCTTCACCCAAAGGAAGGAGGAGGGAATCTTTGAAGCTGCATCATCGTTTGGCCTCAGACAGAAAGAGGCAATTGTCTAAACTTGTTCCAAACGTCGTTTTTGTGGTGAAATTACAGCTGGAGAGTGTTAGGAAGGCAAGACCGTCTTGCAGGTAGAGTGTTTTTGAACACACAGCCTTGGAAAAAAGGATTCGGTGTTGTCAGTTGGTTTGCTGGAGCCTGGGATCAAGGACATCCAGCTTCATGCCTCGGTGAAACTTTGGGAAGTGAGAGGGTGTAAAGGTTACCAGTGCTCCAGGAGACAGAAAACAGAGGGTACCGAACTTAAATTGCTGTGCTGGGTGGATTGCCTGCTCTGTATCCTGAGAGATCAAGCAAGGGAGTAGGCAAGGAGGTCAAAGGCATCCAAGTCATTTCCGAAGGTGAGACATGAAGAGCAGATGCAGTTGCTGCTAATAGATCTTGTTACAGTATTTGCTGTTGAATAGAGCAGCTCTCTGTGTTTTGAGGTAGTGGATGGATCAGAAGTGTTTCCGTGGGTCTCTGTCAGCACAAACTGCTGGAAATGTCGCTGGATTTTCAAAAAAGCGTACAAATGTGTGCAAACTGCTTTCAAATTTGAGTCTTGTGCTTGATACAGTCAAATGTTTGGAGTCTTTGTTGGGGAGATGCTGTGCACTACGTGATCATTTTCCTTAATTTCTCCACTGTAGTAATTATGGTTTTGTTCGACAGTAAATGATTCAGTGTTCTCATTCCATGGGGGGAAGGGGAGCAAGGATGTTGAAAGAGGAGCATTGTCTGCATGTAGCAGGATTAGCTGGTGTTACCACCTTGCACTGATTGAGCACCATGGTTTAGAATAGATCATCAACTCTTAATTGCTAAAAAGCAGTCTGGCGTCACAGGGTGATGAGACTCCTGAAGGTCCAGGTTCTCAATTCCATGATTTGAATAGAGGTGGAACATGTAGGTGGATGAGCTGCAGCTCACCAGAATTCCTTCTTCTGCATCTCTGTGGAGTTGCGGCTCTTGGGTTGGTTTTTTTTTCAGCTGTCTGGAAGGATTCAGCACACCAAAGATCACGAAGTGTTTGATTTATGGGAGTGGGGTTGATGATTTACCAGGTTTGTGCAGTAGGAGTGATCGGTTGGTGAGATTGTAACCCCATTGTCTCGATTCTCTTCCTGTGTCTGGAACTTCTGATACTCACTGAGGAAGTCCGTCCGCCTTTCTGTTTGGATCAAGCTATTTCCATTTCCTGTAGATCCACAGGAAAGGAAAAGGGTGAAAGGAAATGTCTCTTTCAGTTAATCTTAGCTTTCTGTCTCTGTGAATTGATACCAAGTGTGGATATGTGATCAGAGAGAAGCAGCTCAGTGAAGGGACACTTGTTTCCAAGAGCTGCAATGTCCATATGGGTGAAACTGTTGTGGTTGTGATAATTGGATCAGGAGTTTATCAAAATTCAGTTCTGGAGCCCTTCACACAGAGTGGACCTGGAGCTGTTGGAGTGAGTCCAGAGGAGGCCGTGGAGATGGTCCAAGGGCTGGAGAACCTCCTGCGTGAGACCAGGCTGAGAGTTGTGATGGTTCAGCCTGGAGAAGAGAAGGCTTCAGGGAGACTTTAGAGAAGCTTCTAGTGCTGAAAGGGACTCCAGGAAAGCTGGGGAGGGCAGGGAGGGAATGAGGGGGAACAGTTCTGAGCTGCAAGGGGGAGACTGAGATGAAATCTTAGGGTGAAAAGTTTTGCTGTGAGGGTGGGGAGGCCCTGGCCCAGGCTACCCGGAGCAGGGGTGGCTGCTCCATCCCTGGCCAGGCTGGATGGGGCTTGGAGCCCCTGATCCAGGGGGAGGTGTCCCTGCCCATCCAGGGAGTGGAACTGGATAGGCTTTGAGGTCTCTTCCAACCCAACCCATTCTATGATTCTATGAACTGAGTGTGCTGTTACTTCTTGGTGATGTCCTCATGTTCCTTAGTAATTCCGTCAGTTTTCTGTGATGAATGTTTCATTATATTCGAAGTGTAACCACCAGTGTTAGGAGCCCAATTAAAGATTGTGGAGCAATTCATCACAAAATAACAAGCTGCAAACAAATCTGTGAGTTGGCTTATAAGGACAAATCCCTCCCTGTTGCGTCTAGGTTTGATTTTCCTGATGCAGCAGTGGCCCTGGTCTGTGTGCACCCCAGATGAACAAATGTGAGGCAGTAAAACTGCCATTGAGTGGGAAAGACTCTGGGTTTTGGAGCTTATGGGGGATCCAAACATTGTCCTTTCGGTTTAGGTTCTCTGTAGGGCTCTTGCCGAAGGTGCATACCTTTCCTGTGAGCTGGGTTAATTTAACCGAGTACGGTATTGCAATCAAGAATTAAAATTACTGCTTTGCTTGGCATTTCAGTGCTTCGTGGACATTCTAATTTTCAGCTGCTGGATTTGTTTGGACTTGCTGGGGCCTGACTCAACCATAGTGTTAGAGCAGCGAGATAAAGGTTTGTGTGCAAATGCACACTCTCCACTATGCAGTGTGAGTACCCACTTCAGCTTCGGAACTCTCGCTCTTGGCGTTCCAAGCGACGCTGGCGTGGGGCTGCCCCGCGCACAGGAGGGAAGGCCGTTCCCTTGCCAAGAATTTCAGTGCTGCACAATCACCTTTATAACCCAAACAGCCACTTAGCTGGGAGGTTTTGGCCAAGACGCTGGCTGTGTCAGGAAGCTTAGAGCCTAAACCCTGTAATCACCTTCCCTGCTGCGGCTCCTCTGGATCAGACCAGCAGTGTCTGGCAGAAGGATGCTGGAAGGAGCACACCCGGCACCCTGCACTGCTCTGACACTCTGGCCACAGCAAAGATGCCGTGTGCCATCACAGGTCTCTTCACACAGTGCAAGTATGGGCTCGATTTTAGCTTAAGAAGCAATACCAAATAACGCTGTTTTCTTACTGCTCAGGGTTTGATCGCTTCCAATCTTTGGTCCCAAGAGATAAGAGGTTACGAGTGCAGGTCAGGCTCTGAGAAGGCTTGAAATGCTGCAGGGCTTTTAGTTTTAATCCCTCCAAGGTTTCAGTCTTTCTTGTGGTTCTGATGTAATGCGAGAAATTAAAACAAAAGGCGGCAGCCAGATGGTTCCTGTCCAGGATCAGACAGATTAGGTTTTTAAAAAGGGGAAAAGTTTGCTAATACTTATTCTTTTCTGGAGTTTTTGCTTCTGTGGAGCTCAAGCATGCTTCTCACAGTCAACAAACAGTGGAATTGCAGCGATGACTGGGTTAAAAAAACCCCAGCTTTCCCTGAATAGCAAATAGACCCAGTTAAAAGTCTGATTTTCTGGCTGGGCAGTGCTGCAGAAGTTGACTCTGTTTGCCCTTACCTCAGTTTTCGGATGGGGCCTGCTTTATTTGCTAAAAAGCTGTTCTCAATTTGATCAGTTTAAGACAAGGCTCTGGATTTGAGCTTTCCCTCTGCTGTGTTGTTTGGGAATTGCTCCTCCTTATCAACCTGTGCTGGCTTTGTGGTTACAGAATATTTTCATGCACTCCAAGTCTCCCTTTTTTAGGTTTCCATTGCTTTGATATTCCACTTAGATAACTGTTTTGATTCAAATTATCACATTTAAATAGTGTGCGGTGTGTCTCTCTGCTCCCAAGGGAAACTGCAGCAGTTCTGTAATGTGGAGGCTTTGAAATCGCAACCTACTCATATTTATTTGGTCTCAGACTTTCTTCAGTGTATCCATTGCTGTGTGCGAGGTGAAGCTTCCGTGTCACTGAAATGAAAAGCAAACAGCCCTCAGACTGGAAAACGTGGGCATGATTAAGCGAGTCTTCTTTCTTTGGTTTTAGGGGACATCACGCAAAAGGGGTATGAGAAGAAGAGAGCAAAGCTGCTGGCTCCCTATGTTCCGCAGACCCAAGGTAGGTTCCTTTCAGCTGGCAGAGGTGTTTTGTGTAGCCTTGATGTTGAAGGGATCCACGGAACGGCCATGGATCAGAGCTCTGGGACTTATGTCACAGAATCACAAAACAACCAGGTTGGAAGGGACCCATCGGATCTTCTAGTCCAACCATTCCTATCGAACACTAAACCAAGTCCCTCAAGACCTCATCCACCCGCGACTTAAACACCTCCAGGGAAGGTGACTCAACCATCCCTGGGCAGCCTATTCCAATGCCCAATGACCCTTTCTGTGAAAAACCTCCTCCTAATCTCCAGCCTAAATCTCTCCTGGCAGAGCTTGAGGCCATTCCCTCTCGTCCTGTCCCCTGTCCCTTGGGAGAAGAGCCCAGCTCCCTCCTCTCTACAACCTCCTTTCAGGTACTTGTAGAGAGTAATGAGGTCTGCTCTCAGCCTCCTCTTCTCCAGGATAAACAAGCGGCTCTCTCAGCCGCTCCTCATAGGATCTGTTCTCCAGCCCCTTCACCAGCTTCGTCGCTCTTCTCTGGACTTGCTCCAGAGCCTCAACATCCTTCTTGTGCTGAGGGGCCCAGAACTGGACACAGGATTCAAGGAGCGGCCTCCCCAGTGCTGAGTCCAGAGGGAGAATCACCTCCCTGGCCCTGCTGGTCACACCATTTCTGATCCAAGCCAGGATGCCCTTGGCCTTCTTGGCCCCCTGGGCACACTGCTGGCTCATGGTCAGTTGGCTGTCGACCAACCTCCCCAGGTCCCTCTCCTCCTGGCAGTTTTCCAGCCAGGCTTCTCCCAGTCTGTAGTTCTGCATAGGGTCGTTGTGCTCCAAACTCTTTCCCAAACTCTTCTGTTCCACGTATGCTTCCATAGCTGCCTGATAGCTGCGCTGTGGGGGTGCACGGAGGTCAAGGAGCCGTGAGCAGGGCTTTCCCTCTGTTTTTTTTGTTCATATTGATCTCTAGGGGTTGCTGGTGGTTCTGGAGCAGTTTGGGCCTCTGCAGAGTGCGCTGTAGTTCAGCATTTCATATCCCCTGTCTTCATATTCCACATCTGTAACGTGCATCCCAGCTGAGAGCTGCCAGGTTGGGAATCAGTCCTGAAGAGTGAGCTCCTCAGGAATCATTCTTGAAATTTTCTTCGGAATAGGCTGAGCTGCAGAGCTGGGCCAGGCCATGTCTTTGCTGGAGAAACATGAGGTTTTTCATTTGTTGGTTTATTTACCAGAGTAGCTGAATTCATGTCCATCATGTACATCATCATGTGCATCATGTCCAGCATGTACATCATCGTTTCTCTTGGTTTGGAGCTCCTCAGCAGCAGAGCCAATTGTATGCAAGATTGTTCTATGGAATTGTAAAATGAAGGACCCTGCTGAAAGTGTGCCTGCTAATTACTGTGGGGATGCTTACTCAAAATAATCACAGGCCTCATATGCTGAGATGCTTCACTGTAAGAACAGATGCGTCTGGGTCTTCGCGGTGTGGGGAGTGACGGGGATGCTGGGCAGCCAGGGCTGGACACGGAGCTGTTTGCCAAGGCTGAAAAATAAGAGCAAAGGCTAAAAGTGCCTTTATTGCCCGTCAGCCACATGTCCTCTGGGGGAAGGTGGTGCGGGGTTTGCTGCTGAAATGCCAGCAGTTTGCTTCAGGCAGTCACGTGAGGAGTGTGAAGGGCTCTGTTGCTGTCATGTGGAGCTTGTGGGCTCTGCCACCCCAAAACACTTGTGGGTGCATTCCTGCTCCACTCCATCCCACTTGTTTCTCAATTTGGTTTTCCTTGTGTGTGCAACAAAAGCTGGTGCCCTTTCCCTTTTATTGCCACGGTGGGTTCTTTAGATGCAGAAGAAGAGTGTGTTCTGCCTACTCTGAGGGAGGAAAGGCAAAACTGATTCATAGCCTTCGACCTCGAGCTGTTGCTCCAAGTGGCTCTGAGTGCCGGGACTGCCTCCCTGACCCAGGATGTGATAGGAATCTCTGCAGACTCGATTGCTGCCTTTGTATCAAATCTGTTCCTGTTATTTAAAAAAACCAAAAAGTGAAACACATGACTAATCCCTCTTTATGGTCTTTCTAAGGAGATGTTTGTCCAGCAGGTTTTACAGTCTCTCAGTCCAGTGAAGAGACTGGTTTGCACCAGTGGAGATCTTCAGCCTTAAAAGGAAGCGTGGGCTTCTTTCGAGTCCTTCTGGTATATTTGCTTTTCTCCTGGAGTCCAGTGGAGGCTGATGCTCTACAAGTTGCTTTTCATTTGCTGCCGTGATCCCATGTCCCTCATGCCTCTCACTGTGCAAGCATGTTTGGTTTGTTTCAGAGAAAGGTATTGAATTAGGAGAAAAAATGTGTTGGGCAAGACCATCTGTGGCCCTGCTTCTTCGATTATTGCGCTTTTGGAAGCTGCTTGATGAGCTGGAGTCCTGGAGGAGACAGAGGCAGGTAGGAGGACACCAGTTAGGAGAGCATCTCCACCGCAGTTCTGGCTTAGCCCTCCAGCTTTTCATCTGTCTCAAAACCAGCTGCTCCTGTATCTAGGATTCTCCTGTTGTAAAAATGAAGTCATGCACGAGGGATTCAGAACCAGGTCACCTTGTTAATGGGCAGAAAATTAACATAGTCCACCACAAAATAAGATATTTACTCCTAAATTCAGTGCATTACATTTCTCCAAGCACCTTCCTGGTGTTACGAGTGTGTTGTCTCCATTTTGGAGATGAGAGGAGGCAAAGGGAGGCATGATGGCACGTCAGCGCACGTCGGGGTTGGAATTGGGCAGAAGCCTATTGCTCAATCTGTTCTCCGTTCACATTGCCTCTGGGAGCTTGCCTCATTACTGCAGAGTTAAGGCAGCAGTGTTAATTACCTAAAGATACATGTTTTCCTGGTGCAACATCCATTTTTGTAAATGGAACTCACGGAGGTGATGAAGCTGCGATACCAGGATTGTTCCTCCTCTGGTACGTACTGGCTGCAGCACAGAAAGGCCAGGGAGGGAGTGATTTGAGTCACTTCTCGGGCTCTGCATGTTAAACGATGCTGCTGATTTCACCATGGCCTGGGCCCAGATGGAAGGATGAGGGCTGATTCCATCTTACGCTGCTGACTGACCACTGTGAGATAAAGCCCAGGCCGCCCGGTTGTCAGCCCTGCCATGACGTCCTTTTGAATGTGCAGAGCTGCGGCCAAGCCACCCGCTCCCTTCAGAACTTTGGGAACTCACCCTCTTCCTTTGGAACTCTTGGGGCTTTGGGAGGTCTCTTTTGTTGGAGCAATTCTGGCACGTTCACAGAACCAAAGAATCATCATAGATCTTGGAATGCTTTGAATTGGAAGAGACCTTAAAGCCCATCCAGGTCCAACCCCCTTGTCATTGGCAGGGACTCCTGCCACTGGCTCAGGGGCGCCAAACCCCATCCAACCTGGTCTTGAACCCCTCCAGGGATGGGGCAGCCACCCCTGCTCTAGGCAGCCTGGACCAGGGCCTCTCCACCCTCACAGGAAAACATTTCTTCCTAAGATCTCATCTCAGTCTCCCCTCTTTCACTGAGCCGTGTCTTGTAAAGAGCAGGACTAAAATGTAGCTGGAAACTCCTGCAGGAGTCTCTGAAACCTTAAGGTCTGATGAGTTCTTGGCATGGGGCGACTGCAGCGATCGTGCAAAGCTTGTGCAGCCACAGCTGCTGAGACCCTGTCCCTGTGTTCAACCTGACTTGTAAACTCATACATCTGGAGTTTGTAATTTACGTGATCTTTACAGGCACATAGCTTGGAAAAATCATGTTGTAAGGAGTAACTATCACAGCACTAGCACTTCTGTTCTATTCTGTATGCAAAACAGCAGAATAACAGGTTTGCCTGCTGCTTTTCTTCTGCCAGGTGAATCCAGCACTTACTGCCCTTGTTATTCATGTAAATGTTTATCCTTCGCTACATATGATGCTCATAGTGAGTCTTCTAATCTAAAAATCTTTTTATGGGAAAAAAATATAATCCCTAAATCATCAAACCTTCACCGGAGTGGTGGGATCGCCCAGCAGTCAGTTCTGCTTAAACACAATTCACTCATAGAAGGCAGGTTGCTCAGAGCAGGGGTGGCTGCCCCATCCCTGGAGGAGTTCCAGGCCAGGTTGGATGTGGTTTGGAGCCCCTGATCCAGTGGGAGGTGTCCCTGCCCATGGCAGGGGTGGGACTGGGTGGGTTTTGAGGTCCCTTCCAACCCAAACCATTCTATGAAATGGTTCATTTTCCCTGGGTTATTGCAAAGCGAATGCTCTGTCAGTCACCTCTCACCTGCCAGGCTTGGCTCGCTCAGGTTGCTTTGCTGTAGAACCCTTTGTGATTTACTGTGGCTTCTTCAGTGCTCCCTGCAGCTGTCGGGGACGTTTTGTCATCCGTGCTTTGACGTGTTGTTAAGTCATAGCAAGATATGAAAACAAAGCGCTCACTCTTGGTGTGTTGCATCACTTACAGACACGTTTGATCCCTTCCTAAATGGAATGTCATGTTCTCCTCGTGATGCCCTGCAGAGCAGATGAGATGCTTTTGTAAGACTTGTAAGAGAAAACTGAATATGAATTTAATAATTCATTTAAAATAGTGTCAAATCTGCTGCTGACATCTAGTGGGTGCTTGAATTCCTAAATACCCAGATGATCAGAGAGCTTCGAGCTTTTCTTCTCAGTCTGTGAAGTTGTCTTGGCTTGAGATCAAAATAAAAGCCTTTTGGTTTTGGTGAAGGCAAAGGATGCTATGGAGATGTTAAACTGGTTATCGGTGAGTGGCGTTCCAGACCAGTGTGGATGCAAACATCGACTCTCTTGGATGGAGTTAAACTGATGTTTTGAACTGAAAACCTTGCTCTGAAGTCCAGGTCTTCTGATTACACCTAAACCACCAAGATTTCTTCCTTTGGCACCACTCTACGGCGATTGTTGTCCTCTGATGAGCGAATACAGAGCTTGTGATTTACAAGGGAGACTCCATCGCTGTCTGCGATTCCCGGAAAGGAGGTTGGAGTGAGATGATGCTGAGGTGAAGAGAGAGGAACGGCTTCCAGGAGCACCATGTTCCCATGTGCTTGGGTTTTTCCCCAAAGCCCGTGGCACTGGGCTGAGGGGAGAGGGTGTTTGCTGTAACACTCAATTAATATTCTGCTCTTCAGAATGTTGGGAGGTACAGGAGTCACCTGAAGATTTCTGCAACGAGTTGGATGTGATTTGCTGGTATTGTTAGTTCCCCGAGCTTGAGGCGCTGGCCTGAAGTTGTTTACCTAAAACCACACACTGCGAAAGTGGTGAAACTGGAATTGGGCTCCAGCATTTGTGGTTTCCTCTTCATTTCTTGAATCCTTTGGTTGACTGTGAGAATTCGTGAGCGGCACGTATTGAACTGGCACAACTGCTCCTCTTTTTGCATGACTTGGGGTGACAACGTGGAGGAAATCACAGTTCTATGACCTCTGGGTCCTCATGGACACACAGATTCATTTTGGAATTGAAACTCCGGTAGCCTCGATTCCCAGTGTCCCTTGTGAAATGGTGATTTCTTATCTAATTATCTATTTAGTTCCCTGTGTTCATGGGAAAACCAAACTTTTCCAGGATGATTATAGAATCATAGAATAGTTTGGAAAGGACCTTAAAGATCATCTAGATCCAGCCCTCTGCCGTGGGCAGGGCCACCTCCCACCAGACCAGGCTGCCCAACAATAAAGCCGCTCACTGAGAGGAGCTGGAACCTGGACAACCAGAGATACATTTGGTTTTGTAATCACTGAGTGGCAGAGGCTCTTTCCGCGGGTGGATTATTGGTTTTCCTGTCAATAATGCACATGGGTCGTTAGAGCCCAGGGTAACGAACCTGCCTTCTCAACGTTATCTTCCTCTGGGTTTGCTCTTCCTCACAGCTCGGGCTTAATTTGGGATAACGACCGACTGCACCAGTAAGAGCCCTTTGTGCATTGTTCCTGTGGCAGCGATGGAAGGAAACTCGGGGAGGTGGCTGGGGTCTCTAAAAGCAATTTGCTGCATTGCTTTTCCACGAGTTAAACTGCTAATTCTTTTCCATCTTAATGCACTAATGAGTGTGGTGCAATCCTGTTCCCATTGGAAGCGTGGTGAAGCATTGGCCTGGGTGACTGCCCATCCTTGGAGGTGTCCAAGGCCAGGTGGGATGGGACTTGGATGGACTTTGAGGTCCCTTCCAAACCAAACCATTCCATGATTCTATGGTAAAACAGGAGCAAAACACACAGATATTGAATCACAAGACGCTGAAGTTCATTGTGAATGCCCTGTTCAGGGGGTGGAAACGCAGGACTTGGCTGTTTCATGGCTCAAGATTTGTCTGAATCTCATCACCTTTGCTTTTGTATTTTGTTGTGGACTCTTTAAAGATGACTCCATCTCCCTTTCTCCCTGAGAGTTTACATAAGTTACATGAAGTGTATGTTCTGTCCCCTGCTCCAGAGGTGCTGTGAATTTGCTTTTCACTTCCAGTGCCCAACCACCCCCTTGAGAAGCAAACAGCAGGAAAAAACTTCTTTAAGGGCAAGATCAGAGGAGGGCCAGGTATTTCTGAACTGATTAAGGTGTAATTGCACAAATGTATTAACTAATTAGTTCCGCTTCGCTATGAGACAATTAAAAAAAAAAAAGAGGAGGGGAAAGTCCTGTCCATGGTAAAAGAGAAAAGCATGGTCAGAAAAAGCTCCTTTTATTTCCTGCTCTCAGAGATTTGTGCCCTGTTTTCCAGGGGTTGATCCAGCGTTACAGAAGGAATCCAGAACTCAGATGCCTGCTCCATCTGCAACCCCAGCCTCAGCATCATCATCTTCCTCTTCCTCATCCAAATTTCACCGAGCTCGCTCAGGGGGAGCCAGGGATGAACGCTACCGATCTGGTAAGGGCAAGAACTCATCTGGGATTCTCCTAACGAGAAGGAACCTTGGCCCCTTATCCCATTTAAACAGAAGGCCAAAAGGGAACTGTTGCTCCTGCAGTGGCAAAATGTGGTTGTCTGGGAAGGTGCAATAGAACGAGGGGTTGTATAAATCCCGAGGACTGGCAGTAGTTGCATGTGTGTCAGCCCTGAGCCTTTTTCTCCTCCACTCCTGTTGCAGAACTGAGCATATGAGCTTCTCTTTGCAGATATCCACACAGAAGCAGTTCAGGCAGCACTGGCAAAACACAAAGAACAGAAGATGGCCCTGCCCATGCCCACGAAAAGGCGATCGACGTTCGTCCAGTCCCCAGCAGACGCCTGCACTCCCCCAGGTTAGGCCCCGCCGCGTGCGTGTCCGGGGATGCTGAGGTACGTGTTAGGCACAGGACCCAAAGTCAGAGGCTGCAAGTGTCACAGCAGCCAGGCTTCTCCACACGTCTGTAGGTCCTACTGCATCTCTCTGTCTGAGGGCTGAAGCACCTCCCGTATGAGGACTGAGAGGATTGGGGTTGTTTAGCCTGGAGAAGAGAAGGCTCTGGGGAGACCTTATAGTGAACTTCCAGTATGGAAAAGGGGTCCAGGAAAGCTGGGGAGGGGCTCTGGATCAGATTGGGCAGAGAGATGATGAGGGGGAACAGTTTTGAGCTAAAAAAGGGGAGATTGAGATGAGATCTTGGGGAGAAATATTTTGCTGTGAGGGTGGGGAGGCCCTGGCCCAGGTTGCCCAGAGCAGGGGTGGCTGCCCCATCCCTGGAGGGGTTCAAGACCAGGCTGGATGGGGCTTGGAGCCCCTGATCCGAGGGGAGGTGTCCCTGCCCATGACCAGGAGTGGGGCTGGATGGCTTTAAGGTCTCTTCCAGCCCAAACTGTCCTGTGATTCTCTCTTACTCCTGCAGCTCTCGTGCTGTTTGAGCAGCTGCTTGTGTTCAGGGAGCTGCTGGTGGGGCTGTGAGAATGACTTCTCTTCCGGGAACCCTTAGATTGGCGAGAGCTGAGCAGGCTTTTCTGGACTGAGGCTGCTTCTTCTGCTTCCCTTGCACCTCTTTCAGTTGCATAATTCACGTTTTCATTTTGTTCAGGTTTAATACTCAGGGAATACCAGAAAAGGATTTGCAGCGATGTACATTTCTGGGCAAGGACCTTGAGGGGCTCCTGTGGGATTCTGTGCCTTGGGGACTTTCCTTCCTAACCCTTCCCATGTAACGGCTGCAGCAGAATCCCTCGGATAACGTGCTGTCTGCTGTGGTGCATGTGCCTCAGTTGTTAATAAAGCAGCTGCGTGCGCTGGCTTCTACAATGAGCGCGTGTCATTCTTGGCCATGGCTTGTGTATTGTGTCTCCTCGTGCAAAAACGTCACAGTCACTCGTGTTGGCGAAGTCACCTGCAGATTATGAATTCACACCTCATTGTGAATTCATATCCCGCTCCGAAACAGCTCTCCTAGCCTGCTTCACTCACCACGATTCCTTTACCTCCTTTTTCCTTCACGCTTCGTCTTCTCTTCTCCTTCCTCCCGGGGCCTGATGCACGTTCCCTGTTTCCTTGCTCTCCGCTCTGACCTGTGGGTCCTGCACACACGCAGGTCTTCGCAGGGTCTGGGATCAGGCTTTTCTTCCTCACTGCATTCTACTCCAGCCAGATTTAACAGCTTGGTTTACAACCAGAACATGGGCATTTCAGGCCAGAGTCTGCCTTGAGTGTAGCTGGAGATACCAAGTGACGAGCACTTTCTTCATGGTAAATAATTCATTCTCAGCTTTAGGACAGATGAGGGATCCACTCTCTTGGAAAGGCAGGATGCAGTTCCTTGTTGTAATTTTCTCTTTTGTTTTACGGTTGGCATTTTTGTTCTGTTTGTTTTCTACAATTGAAAGGGACCCTTTAGAAAAGGAAACAACAGTGCTTGTCTGTGTGTGACCCTGGCACATTCGTTTCCCAGTGCCTGCACTCTGCTTTGTTCTCTGAACTTTTGGTTCTGACAGCGACACTGACCCCTCGCTCTCCATTCCGGAATTAGCAAAGCTAAGCAAGGCAGCCTCAGATATTCCAAAATATGCATGGAAAAGTAACGAGAGAAGTTAATAAACTTGGAAAACTCAGGGAAAGGATCCTGAGGAGGTGAATCTTGTTTGTGCTTTGAACAGGGGCAAAACACCATGGGGGAGTGCATTCACGTTGGAGATGTCTGCTCCTTAACTTCTGTTTTGGCCGATGTAACCTTGTTTGACACAGCCTGCAAAGGAAAAAAGATGTTTGTTTTGCAAGCCTGTGCGTTGCTGTGTGAACGGGAAGGAGGGCATGTTCGGTGCGATGTGCTTTTCCCTAAGCAGCTAGATTTTCTTTTCTGCTTCCACACAGACACGTCTTCCGCATCCGAGGATGAGGGCTCGCTAAGGCGCCAAGCTGCTCTTTCTGCTGCATTGCATCAGAGCTTACAGAATGCTGAGTCTTGGATCAACCGATCTATTCAGGGGTCATCCACATCCTCATCAGCATCTTCTACACTTTCCCATGGAGAAGGCAAAGGGACCAGTGGGTCACTAGCTGATGTGTTTGCCAATACTCGAATAGGTAGGAGCTGGGTATGAACAGAAAAATCGCTTCGAGTTCAGACTGTGTAAATAAAGCCGGAGTTGTCCCTTGCACGAGGGATATTCAGACCAAGAGCTGAGGTAGTTTTGATGGAAGTTGCTAGGGTTTGGTGGAGCTGCACTGTCACGATTTCTTTTTCCCTCAACAATTCCAGCACATTGAGTTGATTGGAAAAGGGGGTGGGGAGCAGGAGCGTGTCCAAGTAGAGAAGCCTCCAGGGGTGGTGGCAGTATCGACAGCTTCGGCAGGCACAACATCTGTTCTGTCTCCTGTGCTGCTTCCGTCTCCGGCCGCTTGAGCTCCCGTGTGCACAGAGCTGCGTCTGTGAGCAGCGTTTGGCATCCATGTCCTGACAGATACCGCAGGGTGTCTCTGCCTGGCAAGTGGGGAAAACGCTGTGTTCTAATATTCTCCTTTTGCTCTGAGCCCTGATGGTTTATTGTTGATGTTAGATTAAAAAAGAAAAGAAAAAGGACCAACCCCAGCCATATATGTGAACAAAAGAGCACGTGATTAAAAAAAAATTGTGATAGCAGAGGAGAGATTTAGCACAGACACTTGGTGACCACTCTTAGGAATGTTCAGAGCATCCAGGTTCCTGAGACGACAGAGGGAAATCCACAGATCCCCCAGGCTCAGTTTTCTGAGGCTCTGAGGTGCTCCTTGCTGCTGATGCTTCTGTTTGAAATGGCAAAGTTTGGTTTTGCTCTGTGTACGTTTGTCTTTTTTTAATTTAATCTGCTGCTGAGGACGTTCCTGCATCTCAGGAGGCGTTTGCAACGCTCTCTGCTTCTGCTTGACTGGTTTGGGGCGAGCAGTGCCTAGAAATGCTGGGGGTTTAACCGTCTCACTCGATTGTTTTGATCACTGTTATTTTTGTTTATTTATGGGGATGCAAGTTCTTTTCTGGCGTGGAAAACTGGGGAAATTGCCCATAAAATGGAACCAGTATAACTAATGTGTCTTTGAAGCAGGGAGGATGTTTTTAATGGAGCACACAGAAAGCCACGTTGCCTTTTGTAATGAATGAAGGTAATTTAGCTTTTTACCTACAGAATAACTCCTCGCTGATATAATCAGTGTCTTATACAAAATAGAAGTTTTAAATCTCGGTTGGAGCTGCCTTTGCTGTGTGGGTGCCATGTGCATCCTGTGTTAACACCTGATTTAAATGAGTAGGAGCTCTCCCAGACTCAATTTTATTTCTCTCTCCAGAGAGAGCAGTGGTGATTCCTTCAAATATTTGGAGTTGTACAAAACCTGGGTCCTTCACGAGTATCTCCAAAGCTCTAATACCCCAGAAATATTCCTTGCCACCAAAGGGATGCAGCAAATGACTTTTTTTTCCTTCCTAGAAAGAGGCACAGGGAATCCAGTTGTCAGCAAAACCTCGCTGGGGAGTTAATTGGAGTCTGACTTCCTTCGCCTCCCTGCACAAGCCAACAGGCAGTTCCAAAGGCATTGGATTTTTTCCTTCGCAGCAGCAGCTGCTGGTTCTGTTAAGCTGGAATAGAATACGGATGCCCTATCGGAGTGTTGAACCTGCTGCATTGTATAGAGAAATAAGCAAATTATATAAAAGAAAATATAAAGAAATTGTTCTTATATAAAGAAACGTAAGCAAAAATCACGTATTTAAGACAAAGCAAAGGAGCAAATCCATGAAATCTTCTGAGTTGCTTGTGGTTTTGAAGCTTGCATCTGAAAAGCAGAACAGGGTTGGCAACTTAAAGCAAAAGTAAGACCCAGCTCACTCAATTCATTAGATTTTCAGTTTGTTATTGAACTGCTGGATGGACTGATGCTGCTCAGCCGCCGAGCTGGAACAAGTTTAAAGCCAGCCCGATATTTTGCTGATCTGCTTTAGCCAACAGCCTTCTGCGTGTTTTGTTTTAGGAAGCCCTTACTGACCAAGAAGTGAAATAGCACAATTCTAACAAGAGAAGTTCCTGCGCAGGCCATGGGGTGGTTTGCTGTGGAGCATGGAATAATGTGGAGCTCATATGGATCTCAAACATTTTTTTCCCTTTTTTCCCCTTTTTCTCTTTCCCAGTGCTGGAGGGAGGAGAAGAGGTTCAGCTTGGTTTGAGTGTTAGAGACCAAGAATAGGAACCTTGTTCTGGTGAACCACTGTCCTGACAAAGACAGAGCCACTCAACAACCTGGCCCAGTGGGTGGTGTCCAGTGATCCAGTGGGGTTGGAACTGGATGGACTGTAAAGGTCCCTTCCAACCCAAACCATTCCAGGATTCCATGATTTTATGCCTCTGTGTTCTGTTTTCCAGAGCAATGTGCACCTCCTGTAGCACCTCCTGTAGCTACTTCTGTTTAGGAGGTGTTTAGCCTTAGTAAGAGCTCTTGCACTCTCAATTCATTAAATTCTTAAGAGAGGTGGTAACAGGTAACTCACACTGTGCTGTTCCCTTCTCTAACGACAGGGTGATGTTAATTGCCATCTCAATTTTCTCCATTTCTTTAGAAAATGTCTCAGTTCCCCCTGATGTCACAGCAACTACCTCCTTGTCCTCGGCACGCACAGCAGTGATTGACCTGCCTCCCGCAGGGATCGTGAAAGGGATGCACAAGGGATCGAACCGATCCAGTCTCATGGATACTGCTGATGGTACGGAGCCCCTCGGAGTCACCAGACATTAGGATGGTGTTAAGGAAGGACCTCGGTCATGGGGTTTATTCTCCCAATTCCAGTTTATCACATTTAAGGACTTCATACATGATTATGGCATTGGGATTGATGAGGGTGGGGAGGCCCTGGCCCAGGTTGCCCAGAGCAGGGGTGGCTGCCCCATCCCTGGAGGGGCCCAAGACCATGTGGGAAGGGGCTTGGAGCCCCTGATCCCGTAGGAGGTGACCCTGCCCGTGGCACAGGAACTGGATGGGCTTTGAGGTCCCTTCTGACCCCAACTAGTCTGTGATTCTATGATTCACACATCCCTGTGCCACAGTTATGGCATCGGCATTAACGCATCCCTGTGCTGCAGCCATGGACTGAACTGGAAAATACCACGGGAGAGATGATAGACTTTCCCCGTCTACAGCTTTTTAATTAAAAAGTGACAAATGCATGCCTTTAAAAGCTTTTCCCTTAGAATCTGCCAAAGGAAAGGTAAGATCAATGAAATAATGGAATTCTTGGCTGTAATTAAGCTCCCATGAAGCTGATAACACACCTCTCAGCTGGCCTAAACCTTTGTGCAGAGGAGCAGTGCAGATGCTTCTGGCCTGGCTGTGTCCTCCCTCTGCTGGCAGCGCTGGGAGAGATGGAAATCAGGCTTTGGGAGGGAGTAAATGCTTTAAACCCCAGTTTCTGTTACTGGCATTTTCTGGCCGCTGAGTCGATAGAGAACTGATCCAACAGCCGAGTTGTCCTGCCTGGCACAGCCTCGAGCGGTGGGAGCTGGGAGCTGAGTGAGCAGGTGCTTAGAGAGGTGTCCAGCGGTGGGAGGAGAGAGGCGTCTATGGTTAGAGCCGCGATGAACACTTTGCTGAGCCAAAATCTTTCCCTCCAGGTGTTCCCGTGAGTAGTAGAGTCTCCACAAAAATTCAGCAGTTGCTTAACACCTTGAAAAGACCCAAACGGCCACCACTGAAAGAGTTCTTTGTGGATGATTTTGAAGAAATTGTAGAAGGTAATAGCAGCAAATAATGGGGTTTATTATTAATTTGTTGAATTACTCAGACACGGCCAGTGCTGGGTTTATTTACGCTGTTGGTTTTGAAGCCTGTGGATTCACTCTTTGCAGCAGCAGCCTTTGTGAACAGTGATACCAAACCCATGTTTTGAGTAATTCCCTGTACAGCCGAGTGCTGAATGGCCTCCTCAACCCAAAGCTTCATACAATAACTAAAACTTATTAGCAAAAATACTTAAATATTATTTTAACCCCATTTTATGCACCTAGCCTGCTTTAATTAATTCCCAGAAGGGATTTGTTTCACTGGTGATTTCATTACAACCTGATTTTGTAGGACTGTTGTTCTTTTCTCCGATTCTGTGCCCCGTCCCTCACTGTGGGGTTGAATTCCTGTTAATAGCACAGGAGAAGGCTGTATTCGCGATTTTGGTGCGAGGCTTCCTAGGAAACGAACTAGGATAGGGCTTGTTAAACCTAAAGGCGATGAGGAAAAGCGTTTGTTTTCAGTGTGTCTTTCCAGCTTAACCGTCAGGGAACCAACGGGCAAAGATGAACTGGAAACATGATTGAATTTCCTTCAGTTCCCCAGCCCGACCCCAACCAGCCGAAGCCAGAGGGTCGCCAGATGACGCCTGTGAAGGGAGAACCCCTGGGAGTTGTTTGTAATTGGCCTCCTGCCTTAGAAGCAGCTCTGCAGCGCTGGGGAACCACGCAAGCCAAGTGCCCCTGCCTGACAGCACTGGATGTCACAGGAAAACCGGTTTACACCCTCACCTATGGTGAGTTGAGCTGTGGTTTCCATCATTTGGAAGGAGCAGTGGAGGATAGAACGCGGGGTGGTTGGTTTTGGTGCGGTTGCAAAGTCCTTCCTGGGTTTTGAGAGCTTTGTAGAGAAAGCATCACAACTGAAATGGAGGATGTGGCTGTAGAGGGTAAAAGCAGTCAAGAATTGAAATGTTCTCTCGTATGCCGGGTTGCTTTAGAGTTGTGCACGTCTCTCTTTGTGTTCTAGGCAAATTGTGGAGCAGAAGTCTCAAGCTGGCCTACACTCTGCTTAATAAACTGGGGACCAAAAATGAACCCGTGTTAAAACCTGGAGATAGGGTAATGAGTTTGGGACTGCCTGGTCCTCCCTCTGAAATCCAAAGAGCGTTCGGGGGGGGCTGTAACTTAACCACAGACACCGTAATCTCGTTATTTTAGTAGCAAAGCTTTTATCCCAGGGGCAGGCTGTTTGGGAAAGAATCTTTTACGATTTTTCAGCCCTGCTGGCTCTTCTAAGCAAATTCTTGGCTCTGGACTTCAAAATGCATTTAAGGAAGAGCATTGCACCTCTGAGAGAAGCACAGGGCTTTAGATCTCTGTGGGGTTTTGCTGTGTGTGCATCTTTATGAGTACGGGCACACAGGGAATGCTGACGTTACCGCATGAGGAACTCATGTGCGTACCAGGTATTCTGTGGAAGAAAGAGAGCCTGAAGATGCCCTGTGAAAAATGATGCGGTAGAATTTGAAATAACACGATGTTTTCTGACTTTTAGTCACTGTAGATCTACACTTCACAGTTTCTCCTTGCGTTTCACCTAACAAAACGTTCTTTGTGGGTTGCAGGTAGCCCTCGTTTATCCCAACAACGACCCCGTCATGTTCATGGTGGCATTTTACGGCTGTCTCCTTGCGGAGGTCATTCCTGTGCCTATAGAGGTACCTCTTACCAGAAAGGTAACGTTGATGGAACACAGAGGAACAAAAGGCTGATGTGGGATGAAAACCAAGCCGGACCATCAGCCTCAAAGTGTTTGATCGCATCCAGCTGCTGCCTTAGCAGCTCCAATGCAGTGTGCCAGGCATTTGTGAACTTGGAATAGCTGTTGAAAAGTGGAAAGACATGGACCAGAGAGCTGTGCTGGGTAGCTGGAAATGGTCGATTCACCTAAATGCTGTTGTCTTCCGTCTGTTATTGCAAATGATTGATATGGTACAGATAATACTGGGACTCTGCCCTCTGTTTGATGCAAAGTGGGTCTTGTTTCCAGCCTTGGTTCATGCCTGCCAGTCTTGACTTGGCTGCAGACTGAAGATGCTGAGTATTCCTGAAGAATTTGTGGTGGTTCTTGTAAAATTCTTTGCCTGATGAAGCATTTTCTTTACCTTGACGAGAATTTTTGCAATATTGCCATATTCTTGCCACGTCAAGAACCATCTAAAACTTTAGATCTCATAAGAGGAGTCAAAAGCAGGAGGATAATGGCAAACACGTGGCAAGAGAGGTGGTAACGAGGTGGTGAGCGAGGCTGGCAATGCTGCAGGAGTCACAGGGCTCTGCTTTCATTCATCTGCGGTGTGACAACTGCAGTAGCAACAAGACACAAAATTAAGTGTTTGCTCGATCTGATTTCTTAGTGAGCTACCTCATTCCGTTTTGTCATTGGGCAACAGAAATTAGATGCAAGTTGTTTCAGTATAATTATACGTTTTGGTTTTTTTGCCTCGTGATTCCTCTTTGAAGCATCTGAGCTGCCATTAATGAAAATAAATGGTGTGTGCTCGGTGCTGGGATGCTGGGCAAGAACACTTGTTGGATTTCACATCCAGAGCATTTTAGTCCTGCTAATGTAATATTTGGTTTATGTATGAAGGGTTCCCTTTTTTGGAATTGCCTGATTTCTCTGCAATCCGGTTTATGTAATCGTTTCATTTTTGAGCAAAAATTGAAAAGAGCAGATGGGCTGGTGGCCCCTCTGCGGTTTTAATGTGGCCTGTTGGTTTCCTGTGGACTTCTATTGGCTTGTGGGTGCATCTCCATGGTCAGCCAGCAGCCTCGGTGCTGGATATCCGTCCTGATCCAAGATGTGTTATTATGGAAGCAGTTGTATTCGTCCCTGCCAGGCAGCAACTGTCACAGAACCATGGAATCCTGGAATGGTTTGGATTGGAAGGGACCTCACAGTCCCTTCAGTTCCAACCCCACAGCCAGGGACAACTCCCATGGGATCAGGGGCTACAAGCTCCATCCAAGCTGGCCTTGAACCCCTCCAGGGATGGGGCAGCCACCCCTGCTCTGGGTCTCCCTGGAGCCTTCTCCAGGCTGAACAAACCCAGCTCTCTCAGCCTGCCCTTGTCTGGGAGGTTCTCCAGCTCTTGGATCATCTTAATCATTTGAGTTTCAAAGTGTTGCCACACAGTGGATGTGGCAGCAGAAGGCCAAGCCAGTGCAAAGCATGTTTGTGGGTGTAGCTTGCTTCTTTTTCCTCCCACTGTGATCCATAATGTTACTCTCCAGTTAGAGCATCCCCAAACCTTGGATTTCGGTAAGGGGAAAGTTGACTTGTGTCATCTTTAAACAAGAATGACTTTCTTCCCCCTCTTCCCTCAGGATGCTGGTGGTCAACAGATTGGTTTTCTGCTGGGGAGCTGTGGGATCGCTCTGGCCCTCACCACTGAAGTTTGTCTGAAAGGGCTTCCAAAAACCCAGAATGGAGAAATTGTGCAGTTTAAAGGTCAGATCAGTTTTACACTTGGTTTTGATTGTATTTTTGCTCTAGCTGAACTGTCTGAAAAGGCCCATCAGAGGTCTGAGTGCAAAGGGAGGGCAAAGCAAGCGACTTCTCTGGCTGCATCACTGAACCCTTGTAGGTTTGGTGCCTGTGGTGTTGGTTGAGTTGTGCGTCTGACGGAATGGCTTTGTGTTCTGGAAGTCCCAGTGAATCCACCTCACAAGCCAGGGTTGTCCTCAGATCCCTTCAGTGGCATTTGGCTGGTCCCAATGCAGTTTTATTAATTTTAGTTATATTTAGAAGTACTGCAGGGCTCTTCCCTGAAGGGAGGAAGTGTCTTGTTGCCCACTGAACCCCCTAATGAGCTGTGAGATGAACCGTCTGGCTAGTGGTGTGGTTTGGCATTTTGCTTGTTGAACTGAGCTTGGACAAAGGATGGGGGTTTAGTGTCTTCTTACAGAATATAAATCCCTCAATAAATAAACTGATATTAATAATCCACTTTAATTTTGGCTCTAGGTTGGCCCAGACTCAAGTGGGTTGTGACAGATTCAAAGTATCTCTCCAAATCTCCAAAGGATTGGCAGCCCAACATTTCAGCTGCGGGAACTGAGCCAGCGTATATTGAGGTGAGCGGCGGATGGGGAACAGAAAGCGGTTTCTGTGAGCTGAATTTAATGTTCTCATTACCAGAGAGACAATGCTTTCCCCTCGCTACCCTAAACTTCCTGGTTTGTAGCCACTGAAGCACATCTTCCCCTGTGTACGACTGGCTGTGGAGCTTCATTTAGTGTTGAAAACCTTTGTGGCTTTGAGTGCTGCTCAGAATGAACGGGAGAAGCTAGTCTTGTTCCAGAAAGCTCACAATTGAGATGACCGAGCTCTCCGGGACAGTGCAGTTGATAACAGGGATTCCTGAAACCACTTAAGCCAACAGCATTTTGGGTTTTCTGTTCTCCTAGCAGAGCTTATTCTCATTTGTGTGCCTGGGAATCGCAGGAGCTTACGTAGTTCCAGGGATTTGGCCACTCTGAAATTACACTTTGGCTTCTCGGTTTACTTCTAGGAGCAGGGAGAGATGCTGTGAGAAGCAGTAACAGAAATAAACATAAGTACATTCAATTGGCATCTTTATATCGTGTCTCTGGGGTTATTGGAACGTGTTTGCTACCTGAATAACTCTCTTTTCAGGAGTGAACCTTGCTGGTACTTTTCTACAAGCAGGTACTTCTCTGAGTTGGTCTCAGCAGCTTTAGAGAAACAAAATTTTCTGTAATAGGGATTCTGTGACTTCGTTTCCTCCGTGTGTGGGAACCAGAGTCGTGACCTGACTTTTTCTTCTCTTCTGTAGTACAAGACGAGCAAGGAGGGCAGTGTGATGGGCGTGACGGTGTCTCGGATTGCCATGCTGGCTCACTGTCAAGCCTTGTCACAGGCCTGCAACTATTCTGAAGGTAGGTGACGTCTCAGAAACATCAAAGAAAGGAAAGGTCAGCAGTGTCATTTTTGGGAGTTGCCTCTCATGTTTTTAACGGCTCTCTATGAAGAAGCAATGCACAATAGTATCTGCTTCGAGTATGAAGTGCAGATGAACTCTTCCCCCAAAAGTGAAGACTATCTATAACCTTTTTAATCCAAAGCTGCATAATTTTCACTGCCAAAGTGAAGAGGAATGAAAAGAGATTTGCAGCCTGTCTAGAAAGTTAATAGGTCTGTTCAGATCAATCAAAAGTGAAGCATTCTCCAAGCTTGAGTTTTTCCCTTGCTGCACTGGAAGATCAGCCATCAAAATATCTTTTCTGCTTTAGTTCTTGATAGTGGCTGTAAATGCCTTGGCACCTCTCGCATGAAGTGCTTCTGTATCTATCGTAGGAGCCTTTTGGGCTGACCTGGAAACACAGACTGGATATTGCTGGTGCGAGGGCAGAGAGTTCTGCTACAGGATATGGATTTTGTCTGATCTGTCTTCTAAATAAAGCTAATTTATGTATCCATGACTGAAATGGTATTTTTAGGGCTGTATGTCATAGTAATTTAAAATGCAGAGTTTGTCTTCTGGAAGCCCTCGCTTCTAATTTCCATTGCTTCTGGGAGTCAGTGCTTGAGTGATGTTCTCTGCTCTCTTCCCCTGCTGCTGCCGCTCACGCATAATGAGCTTCAGACCCTTTCTGTTCTCCAGACACACTTTACAGGCTGGAATGGAATTTTCTGGCAACTCTGGGACGTGTTCCTTCTTTTAAATTGATGTTCAGTTGTGTTCTTTTGCATAACGAGGAGCTCTTGACAGTCAGACACGTAATCAGACAGACGAGGCTCTGCCCTTGCCGCACGGGCACCTCGTGGAGCAGAGCTGACAGATTCAAATGTATGCGGATTCAAGCCTAAGTGATGGTCACCGCCGTCCTACCACGTTTCACTTCACTTCAACTACAACTTTCTTTCCCCAGGTGAAACGATAGTGAATGTTTTGGATTTTAAGAAGGATGCGGGGTTATGGCATGGCATTCTAACGGTGAGTTGAGCCTGTAAGGCCTTCCTGAAGCATTTCATAACCCTTTTTAACTGCAGCGATTGAGGACACGGTCGCAGACTGTTACCGGTTAAATTAACCATCTCCCTCCCTGCTAGATGGGGAATTCTCTGGGGAAGCATGAAAACATCCTCGGTGAACTCGTGTGCCTTTGCGGTGGGGAGCGGTGGTGGGGAGCGTGGGCAAAACCTTTTTTTGCTCCATCCTAGGTTTTGTGAGCCCCTATCTAAAAATCCCTGTCTACTTTCAGAATGTAATGAACAAGCTGCATACGATCAGCGTGCCCTACTCCGTGATGAAAACCTGCCCTCTGTCCTGGGTGCAGAGAGTTCACGCCCACAAAGGTAACTGTGTTCCACAACTCTAGCTCCAAGTGCTGAGGATAAACTAGCAAGTCTCAAATGCTTTAGTCCTGTCTTCTTGCTCATCTGTGTTGAATCCCAAGGGCCAAAACTCTAATTTGTGTCTAAATACACACAAATTGCTAATGTCGTGTGCATGCTATGGCAGGGGGTTGGAACTGGATGATCTTTAAGGTCCCTTTCAACTCAAACCAGTCTGTGATTCTGTCTCAGTGAATCAAAGAATTGTAGGAATTGCCCCGAGCCAGGTAGCAGTGAACTCCACGAGGACCTCAGGACGTGTGTGCTTGAAGCCAGTGCCTTTTATCAGACCAAGCGAACAGTTGAGCACATTGAGATCATGGAGCTTTCCTTTGTCCTTACATGCTTTTTTTTTTGTGTTGATTTGCAGCAAAAGTTGCTTTAGTCAAGTGTCGTGACTTGCACTGGGCCATGATGGCCCATCGAGACCAAAGAGACGTCAGTTTGAGTTCTCTACGCATGCTGATTGTAACTGATGGTGCAAATCCTTGTGAGTATGACATCCTGCTGCCTTCAGGAGGGAGGTTTCTCAGCTCATTGTCTCACAGGCTCCAACTTGACTCCTTTTGGAGATCCTTCCGAGGAGGTTTGGGTTAGGGCAGTTGTCTGGAATGCGGAGCTCGGTGTTGTGATGCTCAAGCACCAGGGCAAGGGGTGTTCAGTGCTCCTGTCTTTTGAGTGGGAGTTGGGAAAAGTACTGCAGAGTAAGGAACGAGAGCTGAACGGGCAGCTCATGTGTATAAAACACAATTCTGGCAGACAGGGTGAGAGAGGAGGAGGGAAACGAGAGTGTGAAGGCTCGCGAGAAGAACTGCGAAGGGGAAAAATTACCCAGAAAAGTCTGTGAGGAATGTTCTTGGTGAAAAGGCTTAAAGAACCTTTGTCTGGATGGCACCAGCTGAGTGGGATGCCAGGAATAGCAGTCCTGTTTGTGTGTGCATAATCGCTACAGCAAGCCTGTAACAGGCTGCTTCAAGAGAACACACCAGTTCCCAAGCCACGATCCCTGGATCCCTGGACACAGCAGCTCCTGTGTGGCTGGTGTCCTGGACATGCTACCTGCAGGTTTCAGAAACAGTTCTTTATGTGACTCGGCAGGTGCGCTGCTCTTATTTCTAGGTTATTTTACAGTCAGCTTTTTAAAATAAACTATGTAAAGCCCTAGTGGTGTGAATGCTCTTTCTTTCCAGGGTCTGTTTCCTCATGCGATGCCTTCCTGAGCTTGTTTCAGAGCCATGGGCTCAAACCAGAGGCGATTTGTCCCTGTGCCACATCTCCAGAAGCGATGACCATTGCAATACGGAGGTAACAAGTGGTCTGTTTGCTAGATGAAGTGTTCCAGGTTGAGGTTTTTTTCACGTGTCAGTTAGTCTGCGTTGCCTTAAGCTCCTCTGACTTTTACTGTGTATGCTCAGGTATCCTGGGGCTTCAGTTGTTAATCAGTATCTTCATTTCTCTGAAGATACAAGTGGGTTTTGTTTCCCTCTAAGACATCTGGCAGCTCAATGTGAAGCATGAAGGTTAACAGGGGCAGGCGCTGGGTTTTGTACCAGGGACACAGCAGCCCTGGCTGGGCAGAGATTGAGGAGTGAGAGGCTGGAGAGCAGCCTTGCGGGAAGGGATCTGGAACAGCTTCCGGGGAAGCAGGCTGGTCACCAAGCCTGACAGTATTCCAGAAGTGTTTGACATTCCCCCCATGGTGGGAATGCTGAGGTGTCCTGTGCAGGGACAGGAGTTGGACTCAATGATCCTTGTGGTCTTTTCCAACTCTGGTCATTCTATGATTCCGTGAACAGTGCCTGTATGGACTCTGCGCTGCCTTTTCCTCAGTTTACACAGCCAGTGTGGTAATCCTGAAGCTGAAGAGTTGCGCTTGCCTGAGAATAACGTTTCTTTTTTCATCTCAGCTCTTCTGGGAGGCAATCTCTGCTGCCATCTCACAGCTTTAAATCTCTTACACAAAGGAGAGACACTGAAATGCGCATATTTCTGTTACTGCATTATCCTTGTCTGAGTCTAATAATAGTTTGCATTCCTGATTGAGTGTATTGATCTTGTGTCCTTCAAAGGCCTGGGGTCCCCGGGGCGCCTCTGCCCGGAAGAGCCATCCTGTCCATGAACGGGCTGAGCTTTGGCGTGATCCGTGTCAACACTGAAGATAAAAACTCTGCTCTTACTGTCCAGGACGTTGGCCACGTGATGCCAGGAGGTAAAAATGTGCACCAGGGACCCCTTTAAGACCTTTTTGGGAATGGTCTGAGATGTTTTAGAACAAGAAGCTATCGATATTCTCTCCCGTATCGGGCAGTCCCTGTACCGTGTCTGTCACTGTTAAATGTGTCTGTCCCTGTATGAGGCAGATGTCGGGGACTGATGTAACTGGGCGTGCTCTGTCCTAGGAATGATGTGTATCGTGAAACCCGATGGGCCACCTCAGCTCTGTAAAACTGATGAGATCGGTGAGATCTGTGTTAGCTCCAGAGCAGGAGGAATGATGTATTATGGGCTGGCAGGGGTGACAAAGAACACATTTGAGGTACGTGTAGTAGAAGACATCTTTCTTTCCCTGTTTCCTGCCTAGAGCTGGTAGCCTTTATATGACGTCTTGCTTTAATTACATATGTTGATGTTGTTTTTTAAGGATACTCTGACAAACTTACAGTTTGAGATAACTCGGTGTTCCCCTTTCATAAAGGTCTCCCACACAGCTAAAATGATGCGTGTGCTGAGGATTCTCTCCACTTCTCATCCCTTCACTTGCATACAGTGCAATCCTTGATGTGGGGAATGTTTTCCTGTCCTCAGGCAAATCCACTTTGCCTCCAGTGTCCGCCCTTCCCTTACAGGTCATCCCTGTGAACTCAGCAGGCTCTCCGGTGGGTGATGTGCCCTTCGTCCGTTCCGGCTTGCTGGGCTTTGTTGGACCTGTACGTAAGAAGTTTTTTGAGCTTGCCTTGCTGTATTCTTTTATTGATGTTAACCATAGAAGCATGGAATAGTTTGGGTTGGAAGGGACCTCAAAGATCATCCAGTTCCAAGCCCCTGTCAGGGGCAGAGACACTTCCCACTAGATCAGGCTGCCCAAGGCCCATCCAATGTGGCCTTGAACCCCTCCAGGATCCACAGCTTCCCTGGGCAACCTGTCATTTAAAACAAAAGAAACTATATTATACAAATTCTGTTGATCTGGCTGTAGGTAGGAAACATGCAAATAATCAAAGGTATTTGAATATCTGCTGTAGGTAAGTCACTTTTTGTCTTTCAGGGCAGTTTGGTGTTTGTGGTTGGGAAGATGGACGGGTTGCTGACAGTTAGCGGCCGCAGACATAACGCTGATGACATCGTAGCCACGGGATTGGCAGTAGAGTCGATAAAAACAGTTTACAGAGGAAGGTCAGCAAAGTAAACCCTCCCTATAAGCTTCTGCATGTGCTGTAATGAAACATGATCTTCAGTATCGGTAACTGGGATGTTTGCGTAGCTTGGTTAAAATGAA
The DNA here is from genome assembly GCA_033558105.1 of Coccyzus lansbergi. Lineage (NCBI taxonomy): Eukaryota > Metazoa > Chordata > Aves > Cuculiformes > Coccyzidae > Coccyzus > Coccyzus lansbergi. Next base: position 227,596 of record JAUMJK010000080.1, on the reverse strand, counting down.
AACGGTTTGGGTTGGACAGTAACGGGCCTGATCCTGCCCAACACAGGTGTGTTTTCCCCAATCTCCTGTCTGTTTTCTCATCAAGCCTGCGCACTTTAGGGGAAGGAATCAAGTAACAAGGTAATTCTTCATGTGGAGAAGTTAATTCTCTGTCTCTGTCTGATTTCTCTGGAGCAAGGAAGAGTTTCATTAATGCCCAAAGACACTTAATTTAACTCAGCAGTTGTCGATTCCGTGTTCTAGATCCTCGAGCAGGGATGGAGCTCACATTTCAGAGTTAACAGGAGATTTTAAGCCCCCTACGTCACGTAAACGCTTTAAAGCTTCTGTTTCATTGGTGATTTGCCCCAGCTTGAAACAGCAATGGGACAGCAGGATGAGTGGGCAGGGGACTGTGCTAGGTAGGAATTCCATCAGAAGATAGAATTAATCTCTTCTGTACTTCCAAAGTCTTTGCTTTTTGATTCAGTTTTAATTGTCTAATGTTTTTTTCTCAGGCTTTGCCCCGTGGGTTTCCTCTTTTTATGAGCTCTGTCTTTACAGTTTCTTTGGCTTCCTCTTCCAGTAAAACTGGAACTTATGCCACTGTGGTTTTCTGCTTTTCCTCAGGATTGCTGTATTCTCAGTGTCCGTCTTCTATGATGAGAGGATTGTGGTGGTTGCGGAGCAGAGGCCGGATGCATCTGAAGAGGACAGTTTCCAATGGATGAGTCGAGTGCTGCAGGTGAGGCCTCTTGTGGAGGTGGCTGAGGTGAGTTTGTGTGGGCAGAGTGGAGGCCGTCAGCGTGCCGCAGATGGGAAGAGCACAGGCTTACGGCCCCTCTAGGCACCAGGCGTCGTTACAGGATCACAAGCTGGGTTCATCTGCTGCGCACAAGCTGTTCTGTTCTGTCCTGAAGGTCCTGGGAAAGCAACTGCAGTGTAGAACAACATGAGCTCAGACCAAACAGTCTGCGTTCTGCTACCGAGGTGACTGTGAGGAGAAACACAGTTCTCTCTCAGCAGTGCAAAGCAGATCCAGCAGTCAAGCCTAGGAGTTCTGCTTTTGGTTTTGGATCAGGCTGGGGCTCAGGGTTCAGCTTTAAAGCCACCTTTCTCTTTGGAGATGCACTTTGAGCAGGGAAGCAGTAAGAGAAAGGTTAAAACAGCTGAACGAATGCAGTCCTAAGAATGTAAAATGAGGAGAAATCCTTTGAGAGCTGCCTGCCTTGCACGTGTGTCATTCTTGGGAATGGTTCAGGTTGTGATGTATGCAAACCAGGGAGGAAAATTAGAGAAGTACCTGGCAGTCTGAATAATGGATTAGATCCCTGCATGCTGAGGCAGACACAGCGGAACAGAGCATGATGGTTCAGAGGAGGCAGATGGATCAAACCCTAAAATCACGATTCATCGAGCAACTGTGTGTATTCTGGGTCATTGGTCACGAAAGGTTTCAGAAGGGATCTCTTGTGTAGGAGATGAATCCTAGAGGTGAAATGGAACGGTAGTGGCCGTTGTGCTCCTCTGGTACCTCCTAACTGCTGTTTTTTCTTGCAGTGCGGCCAGGAGCTGGGCTGTCCACAGGAGTCCCCAGAATTCTCTGTCTTTCCTTTCTCCAGGCAATCGACAGCATTCACCAAGTGGGTGTGTACTGCCTTGCTCTTGTGCCAGCCAACACCTTGCCAAAAACGCCGCTGGGAGGGATCCATATCTCTCAAACTAAACAGCACTTTCTGGAGGGCTCTCTGCACCCCTGCAACATCCTCATGTGCCCGCACACATGTGTGACAAACTTGCCAAAACCCAGGCAGAAACAGCCAGGTAAGGTGAACCCCTTTTGCTTCGCTGTTGGTAACCTGAGGTTAACCATCCCAGAGCTGGTCTCGAGCTCCTGGCCCGTGTCAGGATTTCATGCAGCTGTTCTTTATCCCCAGGCGTTGGCCCTGCCTCTGTGATGGTGGGGAACCTGGTTGCTGGGAAGCGCATCGCCCAAGCCTCTGGCAGAGATCTTGGTCAAATAGAAGACAACGATTTAGTTAAAAAGGTAAATGGGTATTTGTTAGAGCTAGGAATATGGAAAGGATTTACCCTGCTGCTGAACGCAAAGCAGCAATGTGGAATGGACCGAAGTAGCAGCACTGGGGTTTAATTCCTGCCTCTCTTTTGCAGCACCAGTTCCTGACAGAGGTGTTGCAGTGGAGAGCTCAAGCAACTCCTGACCACCCGCTCTTCCTTTTATTAAACGCCAAGGTACAGTCAGTGCTGAGCTGTGAGTGAGGTCACCGTGTTATTCAGCACCAAGTTTGAGGCTTTGTTTAAAATCTTCTGCCCGTTCTGGTGTCCTCTCTTTAATCTCTGCATCTGATTTTGCGCATGGATTTGTAACATAATATTTGAACCTCTGGGTTCCTTCACCTGAACAACTGTCATGGTTCAGTGCTTCATTTTAAAACTGAGCCTGCTTGTAGGTCCCACTGGTTCCGGTGTCAGTTAATGGTGTGTCCCTGTTGAGTATATTCTGGTTCTGGTGCAAGAAGACCTGAACTGACTCCCTGGAAGGTAGAATTTTCTAGAGCAGATCTAACTCCATCTCTGTTTGATATTGTAGTGGATAAATGACTCTTTAAATGCCAGCAGCTATAGATTTAGATAACCAGTAGCTAGAGACTGATGCTAGAAAGCAAGTTTGTGTGGGTTTTCTTTTTGCAGCAGGCATTTTACTGCACATGGGCTGTGCCAGGCCCTCTTGAGAGCATTTTTGTCTTCTTTCAAGGGAACCACTGTGTGCACAGCCACCTGCCTTCAGTTGCACAAAAAAGCAGAGAGAATTGCATCGGTTCTGTGTGACAAAGGACATCTCAATGCAGGAGACAATGTGGTGCTTCTCTATCCTCCTGGTAAGCAGGCTTTCCCGATGACTGTGTCCCACACAACAACACAGCACGGTCTTCCCTTGAAGTCTCACTGAGATCTGGAAGCAGAGGAGGGTATCGCAACAGTGATACCTTAGGGCTTGTGGAACTCACTGGTCTTGCTTTGACTCCAGCGAGGGCTGTCCTAACGTCTTGCTGTATCAGGACTCAGAGTCCCTTCCAACCCAAACTATTCTATTATTCTGTGATTCTCTACTTCCCCAGCCCCTCAGCTTTCTCAGCTTTCTTGTGCTCCTCACGGTGTCAGGACTGCCTGCGTTGCACATCCACGCTGTGGAAGTGACTGATGTGCGTGTGTGTATCTTCTGATGAAAACCGACGCTTGGAGAAGAAGCCCTCGGGGGAAAAGCTGGCATCCCCAGGCTGCCCACCCACCACCCCTCTTGTGTCCTTGCAGGCATTGAGCTAATCACCGCCTTCTATGGCTGTTTGTACGCTGGCTGCATCCCTGTGACCGTCAGACCACCTCATGCTCAGAGCCTCACTGCTACTTTGCCCACTGTGCGAATGATCGTGGAAGTGAGTAACAGGCTGAGTGTGGCTGGAGTGCGAGTGGTTAACCCGCTGTCCAACCCATGCTGGTTACAAGGCAGCTGTGATTGAAGCGCGTCTTATAATTGAAGGACAGCGTCTTCCTTCTTAAAATGCCAGGGGGAAGCAACTCTCCATGTCTGGCAGGATGAATTGCTGTGAAGCTGAAATTGGTGTTGTCTGAGTGATACCAGCGTACGAGGTTCATGCCCCTTCCTGCTGGGCAAGCGCAGGTCCTGCTGTTGGTTACTTCCCAGCCCAGGAACCAGGGAAGGATTCCTCCCTGTTATAATGGTGGGGAGAAAGCTGGATGTAGACCATGTAATGCTCTCACCTGCTCTAAGCGTGGTTATTTGCATTGTAGTCTCTGGGGTTTTAGTGAAGGAAGAGTAGTGTTGTGAAACCCAAAGAAATGAACGGAAGTTTGCTGGTGAAGCAGACTGCAGGGGGGGAAATGTGGCCTCGGACCATCGCATCTGGTAGTGACGGCACCGCTGCAACGGGCTTTTAGCTGTCTTTTATTTTTAAGTAAGTGTTAATCTTTCTAGGTCAGCAAAGCTGCCTGTATTCTCACAACCCAGACTTTAATGAGGCTCCTGAAATCCAGAGAGGCAGCGGCTGCCGTAGATGTGAAAACCTGGCCAACCATCATCGACACAGGTGAGGTCCACAGGTGAGGCAGTCGAGAGACTGCCTGAAGTTCCATGTAGGGATCACCATTGGCTGCAAACGGGCCTGGGCTGTCCCCATCTCAGATATGAGCTGCATGGTTCTTCGGAATTTGATTGAATATTTATAGAATTACAGAATCCTGGAGTGGTTTGGGTCTGAAGGGACCTCTTAACCCATCCAGTTCCACCTCTGCCACGTGCAGGGACACCTCCCACAGGATCAGGGGCTCCAAGCCCCATCCAGCCTGGCCTTGAACCCTTCCAGGGATGGAGCAGCCACCCCTGCTCTGGGCAGCCTGAGCCAGGGCCTCTCCACCCTCACAACCTTGTCCTAGAAATACTATCCCAGATACAAGCTGAGCCTGAGCTTGTTGACTGACATCTCCTTCACATTTATTGAGCTCTGGGTGGAAAATAATTTTACTGAGAAGCCACCTTGCAGACAACTCTCAATTTCCTTCAGACAGCGAGTTATTTTTTTCTTCTTTTTTCCTGAGAATAAATAATTTCCTATGTGGGAACTTCGAGGAGAATCTTCTCATAAACTAGGCTGTCTCTTTTGGAAGGAGAATTAACAGCAAGCCTTTTGATTAATCAAAAGTTAAGCACATTTCTTTCTTTCTCGTACAGATGACCTGCCCAGGAAGCGGCTGACGCAGATCTATAAGCCCCCTACGCCTGAAATGTTAGCCTACCTAGATTTTAGTGTTTCCACAACGGGCATGCTTACAGGAGTAAAGGTACAGTCCAGTGGTTTTAGAAGGTTGGGGTTTTGGAGTCTTGCCTTTGCCTGATCTTCTGGGTCGCCTCTCCCCTCGACCTCCACCCAGGTTTGCTCTTGTAGCTTAAATAAGGCCTGTGCTTTTATTCCAATAAAGCTGTGGATTCATTGCAGACGATGCTCTGCAGGGGGGAAGCTGCATCTCTGCAGTGAGAATCAGGAGTTCCACCAGAACTGTTAGGGGAGCAGGGAGCAATGTGAGCGGCGTCGCTGTGAGCTGCTGTTTTCTCCCCACCAAGAGCAGGATGGGAGTGGAGCTGACCAAGCAGAAGCTAGAAGAGGAAAGGCTTAGTTTGCTGTTAATGATAGGCTGGGTTTGGGTTTGGGATGCCCAAAGCTGCAGCAGTAGCTGTAGGTGTCACTGTCAGGTTTACTGGGCCTCGGAGGGCTCCGAGCGCTCTCCATCTGCTAGGGAGGATAAGGGAATTAAAAACGATTTAGGGAGAAGTGTTACCAAGACAAACCTGTCTATATTCTCGTGTACCTGTCTCGATGAAGCCGTGCTCTGATGTGCTTGGGTTCCAGCAGGGTTTCTCTCTCTCGCAGATGTCCCACGCGGCGGTGAGTGGCCTTTGCAGGGCCATCAAGCTGCAGTGTGAGCTCTACTCTTCTCGGCAGATTGCGATTTGTCTGGACCCCTATTGTGGGCTCGGGTTTGTGCTCTGGTGCCTGTGCAGGTACGGCTTCGAGAGGAACTCTGGGCTGGTTATGAATGGGAACTGGCAGCCTGGGTCTTTACCTGCTGGGGTTACAGGCAAATATGTTGATGTTACCAAAAGACACTGTTTTACAGTAAGAGGAGACTTTGTCTTTGAACAGACAGTAATAAGTTCCCTTTTCCTCCAGATTAGCAAGAATTTGTCCTCTCTTGATAACGGGTGTTTGTGCTGCCAAATATTTCTGGCTCCAGAATGTTTCTCTTGCCTTTCTTCCTTGATTATACGGTGCAGGAAGGGAATTCTCTTTCTGTGAATTGTGTGGTTGAGCCAGTTCTCTTCCTTCACTCTGGCAGCGTGTGTGCATGTTTGTGTGTCTAGAAATCATTATTCTGATACAGTAAGTTGTATTTTTAAAGCGCTCTTGCTACATAGAGTGGGCACAGGCGCTCTGAGTCTGTCTCCAATGCAGAATCCTCCATGCGGCTTTTGGGCTGGTAGGAATGTAACACAAAAATGCAGTCGATATTAATTGAAAGATAACTACATGCTGCACAAAAATGTCTTCTTCCTTGATGTTCACAGCGTGTATTCTGGACACCAGTCAATTTTAATTCCTCCTATGGAGCTGGAATCCAACCTTTTTCTCTGGTTATCTACTGTCAGCCAGTATAAAATAAGGGACACGTTTTGTTCCTATTCAGTCATGGAACTGTGCACAAAGGGACTTGGAAACCAAGTTGAGATGTTAAAGGTAAGAAGTGTTTCTGGAATTAAAGAAACCGTAGTTGTAAAGCAAAGCAACTAGGTTATTAAATACACTTTCCATGGTGTGAGAGGCACCTCCCATACGAGGGCGCTGGTCAGACACCATTTTATCATTACAAACAGAAGCCGAAAAGAGGGAATAACTTGAATAAAAGAACAGGGTTTGTCCTGCATTTCTTGAGAGATTTGTTTGGGATTCCAGGGATAAAAAGCAAATGCCGCTCCTGATGTGCGCACAGATGGAGATCAATAACACACACAGTCCTTTGCGTTCGTTGTGTCTTCTCCAGGCCCGAGGGATTAATCTGTCCTGTGTCCGGACTTGCGTGGTGGTTGCAGAGGAACGGCCACGGGTTTCTCTCACTCAGTCCTTCTCCAAACTCTTCAAAGACATTGGCCTCTCGTCCCGTGCTGTCAGCACCACCTTTGGCTCCAGAGTCAATGTCGCTATCTGTTTGCAGGTAACACAAGTGCTTTTTAGTGCGGGTGTTCTCACTGGCGTCAGGTTCCTAGATTCCGTTGAGTTTTGAATTGTCAAACTTCCTAATCGGCATGTGCTCCCACGTTGTCAGCATGGCCCGACATCTGCTCTGTGCAGAACAGCAGATGTGAGCAGCTTCTCTTGTTCCCAGCTGCTAGATATCATCTCAGATATCATCTCCGCTCAAATCAACTGAGACATGGCCTCGGAGGATGGCTTGTCGCCATCTAGGATGACGTGTTGCCCCAGGGTGGGTAGCTGAGGGTGCTTGGGCTGTCTTTGTAGCGGCTCCCTCCTCCCCAAATTTGCATCCCGCACTGGTGTGACACTGGGTAGAGAGGGAGAGACATCCTGTTTGTGGAAGGATTTCCCCTTAGCGGGACAGCAGAGGTGGGGAAATGGGAATGTGAACTTTGGTGCCAGTAAGAAACCCCTGGGAATGCTTATGCACTCAGGCAGGAGTTACCCCGACTTATCCAGAGATGTCAATTTGCTTTACAAACTTCCACTCCTCAGGGAACGTCTGGGCCTGATCCCACCACGGTGTACGTAGACCTGAAATCCTTGAGACACGACAGGTACAGTAAGATAATATATAAAACATTGTGGTGAGGAGCTGTGGCGCCTCTCAGTAGATTTCAGCTCTTTTCTTCCCTGACGATGTTTTCTTTCCCTTCAGAGTACGTCTGGTGGAAAGGGGAGCTCCACAGAGCCTGCTGCTTTCAGAATCTGGGAAGGTAACGTTGTCTTACTGCCTAAAGATGTGGCACGTGGCGTCCCCTCACCGGGCTTTGCTTTTTCTGCCCCTTCTGCTGCAGATGTGGAGCTAGGACAGGCAGCCTCGTGGCGTGGCTGAGGTGACAGTTGGCTGCACTGCTCCTCTGGGAAGTTAGTTTTGGTTTATAATGAAGTAATGTTGATTTAGGAGCACGCTTTGCTAAAACAACTGGGACAATCGGTTCTGTTTATGGTCGATGAACCACATCAAAAGTATCTGCTGTTGTGTCCTTGCAATCCTCTTGCATTTGAGATTTCTGTTACCTCCTTAAGTGGGAGTAAGATTTGCTGTAGTAAAATGATGTTTCTCAGTAGTTTTTAACATTGAATTCTTCAAAATCAAGAGCTAGCAGCGTTTCCAGGCCTGGAGGGGCCTTACCTGTGCAGCTGTTTAATCATGAAATCCACTCATAGCACTGATGGAACTTCAGTGTGTGTGTCCTAGCCTGTTTTATGCATGTATTTAATTCCTGTGGGTGAAATCCTGCCTTTCCGGAGGTAAACGAGCAGCCTTTGCATGCAAGTTGTGTGTGAAGATAATTCACTTACAGATAATGTATTCCGTCTTCTAATCCTTAGATTTTACCTGGAGTCAAAGTCGTCATCGTTAATCCTGAGACAAAAGGGCCTCTTGGAGATTCTCACCTAGGGGAGGTAAATGCAGATTTCACTGTTGGTGTCACTTCTCTGGTAATTTGCAACCCGGGCCAGGGCCTCAGTCCTCTCTCCTGGTGAAGAAATTCCTCCCTCTGTCTAGTCTAAATCTGTCCCTGTCCAGTTTATCCCCATTCCCCTCATCCTATCACCACAAGCCTTCGTGAACAGCCCCTCCCCAGCTTTCTTGGATCCCCTCCAGATACTGGAAGGTCGCTCCAAGATCTCCTCAGAGCCTTCTCTTCTCCATCAGAGAAGAATTGGGTGTGTTATTTCACTGTTAAGGTTAAAGAAAAAGACAGCTTGCCGCAAAGGGAGGCTTATTCCACTCTGAATCCTGTATAACTGGCTTCCAAATCATCTAATTTACATTTTTCCTTTTCTTTCCTTGACTACACACCTGTTTATCTGATCTGCGTTAAGAGATTATCATCAGTTTTTGGCCTTGATTTTTGGATCTGGAAAATGTTAGATAAACTGTAAGAAGATTCTCCTTGTATCAGCCGCTTCATCTCTGTACACAACAGACGCTCTGGTTTGGTACCATCTGGACCCTGATTTCTTTCCTGCTTCCTGTACAGATCTGGGTGAACAGCCCCCACACGGCCAGTGGCTACTACACCATCTATGACAATGAAACCCTGCAGGCCGATCATTTCAACACCCGCCTGAGCTTTGGTGATGCCGCTCAGACTCTTTGGGCTCGAACTGGGTACCTGGGGTTTGTTCGTCGGACAGAGCTCACGGCTGCCAGTGGAGGTACAGCTGCAATGAGGCCTCACCTTTTAAATGAAGATGAGTTTCTTTCACACCACACAGCGAATCAGTCCCGATTGGCTTGTCTGGTTATGAGAGAGGCTTTGCTTTATCCAAATTCCATCTGATGTTGTCTGTTTTTGTGCTCTATGCCTGCCTCATGTCCCATCTCTCCTTCCCAGAGCGCCACGACGCACTGTATGTTGTGGGAGCACTGGATGAAACATTGGAGCTGAGGGGACTGCGTTACCATCCAATCGATATCGAAACTTCTGTATCTCGAACGCACAGAAGCATCGCGGAATGGTAAAATGGCCTTGAAAAATAAACTCGTCCTCCCCCAGCGGAGGGAGGTCAGACACACTTACGCAGGGTTTTATAGAAAAAAAAATGCAAATTCAGTTCTGGCTTTGTGTAACCATCAGAATCATAGAATCATGGAATGGGTTGGGTTGGAAGGAACCCCAAAGCCCATCCAGTCCCACCCCTGTCCCTGTGGGACACCTCCCATGGGATCAGGGGCTCCGAGCCCCATCCAACCTGGCCTTGAACCTCTCCAGGGATGGGGCAGCCACTCCTGCTCTGGGCAACCTGTGCAAAATTCCTGACGTGTCGGGACGAGGACTTCTTGGAGTTAGGTGGCAGCCCATAGCAGGTGGCCAACTCCATCCAAGGATAAAGAGTTGTGAACTCTGGATCTTTGCGTTAGTGAAAATAACTGGTTTTTTTTCTGGTTTGTTGTGATTTTATTCCCTTCTAGTGCTGTATTCACATGGACCAACCTGCTGGTGGTGGTGGTGGAGCTGTGCGGCTGCGAGCAGGAAGCCCTGGATCTGGTTCCTCTTGTTACAAACGTGGTCTTGGAAGAACATTACCTGATTGTGGGAGTGGTGGTGGTGGTGGATCCTGGAGTTATCCCTATCAATTCCAGAGGGGAGAAACAGCGAATGCACCTCCGTGACAGTTTCCTAGCAGATCAGTTAGACCCCATCTATGTGGCTTATAACATGTAATGTGGATGGGGAAGGGATGGTCGGAGCTCGGTGGGATCACGGACTGGCAGAGGGTGGCTCTAGAAATGAAGCTGGTGAAAATTACTAATACTTGAGCTAAAGTTTGAGATTGCTGCCATATTCCCTTCATCTCCTCCTGTGGTGGTAAGATCCCGGTCGCTACCGACGGGCACAGGGCGATGTGGCAGGCAATGGAAAACACTCGCAACCGTTTACTGAAATATTAGCTTTATAGCAAACACAGAGTCGGCAAAGCGTGTGAGCTATGAGATTCCTAAGGCCTTTACAGTAGTGTTACTTTTTCATCCGTTGTACATATTTGTATTTTTATCTAATGCTGTTTTAGGATTCTATAAGGGGAGGGTTTATTTAGTTAAGATAATAAACTATTAAGAAAAGGGTCATCAGAGTTCTGCAGTTCCCTGCTCTAGAACGTGCTCTGCATCTCTGCTCTAGCTTCTCCTTCCATGGGATCACAAATCAACATATTTAAGATGGTGCCATGACCAAATTGAGAACTTACGGAATCAAAGAGTTGCTTATTCCTATAGAGATTTCTTGACTTTAAAAAGAATTTTGCCTATATTTTAAATATGTAAATATTGTTATACATAATTCACTTAGGTAGAAAATTAACTTGGATAACAATGACAGTGGAAGGGAGGCGTTTTTAAGGACGAATTGGGCGTCTTTAAGGATGAATTAACTTTTGTGGTTCTTGGCATAATTCCGTTTGGTTCAACGACGAGTGTGACAGACGCGCGACCGTCATGGGTTTTCTTATTTCAGTCCGGAGTCTTTTATTGCTGGCCAGAAGTGTGTCCCAGCGCCTCGAAACTCCCGGCTTTAGAGCTCAGCTCTCTAAAGGAGGCTAAATCGAAACGGGAATGTGGAATTGGGTAGAAATCGCAGTGCAAATCCAAAATGCTTGACTGAAATGATGTCGCTGAGCGACCTCTGCCTCTGGGACCCCTCGTGTTGAAAGGAAAAAACCCTTCAGATGGTTAAATTTCCTCTGCAATTAAGTCAGCTCAGCAGAGCAGGAGATCTTGTAAACAGGCTTTAATGTAACCTGGGAGGCAACAACCCAGTTCTCCTCAAAGCTTTCCCTCAGATAACTGTGGGGTTTGAATTGAACACAGTTCTGTTTTTACAGGAGGAACACAAAACTGAGACAGAGAAGTGCTGGGAAACGTAGCGATCGCTAAATAACTGGGAAAACGAATAACCCAGTCTGCAAAAGACAGTGTTGGTGTGAAAATGAGTAAAAGTCAGGAGACGGGAGCCTTGGCAGAGTGGCTGCTGCAAGCTCCTCCTTCAAGGAGTGAGATGGTGCTTGAGATTTAGATGGTGCTTATTTGACTCCAAATGACCTTTCTTTTGTCTAACGCTTAATAATCCTCTAAAAGCACTGAAATTCCTGGGGGCGTTAAGGAAATACAGTTGCAAGAGCTGCCACCAGGTGCTGCATTGGGGTTTTTGAGTTCGATGTGATGTGCAGCCTCGATCGCTGCAATATTCAAAGGTTCCTCACTCGGAGGGCAGGTCATCCTGACAAGGGTCACAGCAGGAAGGCAGGAGATCCCGAGGCAGCTGGTGGAGGTGACGTGGGGCATCTCTAAGCAAACCCTAACCCCGTCCTTCAACAACTCCTGGTGTGTTCTGTCAGCTTTTCCCTGCAGTGAGGAGCCTGAACATCCAGACGGGGAGTTCTGAATGCTCTGTTTGATAAATACCTGATGGGTGAATCTATTTAGAAGTTTCCGTGGCCGGAGCCTGGGCTTGAGTTGTTGGTGAACGCTTCACGGGTTTTTAAGCCGTTTCTTTTTCCGGTGCTGCCGTGGCTGTAGGACAGTGATGCGGCTGGGACTCTGGTGGTACAGACAGTGGCTCTGTTAGCAGTGGGGATGCTGTCTGGCTCCTTCCGGCAAGCGCCCAAACCCACCTCCGCATCAAGTCTTGAACACGTTTAGTTTTGAAGAGATTGGCCACGGATCGAGGGAAGGGGCAGACACTGCTAGTGCCACGATTCTACCAGGGGTGTCAAATGCACAGAGACTTTCTCCCTTCTCAGCCAGTCCTGCCGGTCTCTGTTGTTCATCACTTCCTTGTCCATGTTCCCTTGCACCACAAAGTGACTCACGGTTCCCCGTTCCAGAAAAAAATCTGATGGTCTTGACCTTTTTCTTCCCCAGGTTAAAGCTTTGGATAAATTATCCTGACAAATATGTTATTTGTCCATTGAAGTGGATTTTGAGTACAATTCTAGGATTGTGTTTTATTTTCATTTACAGTTTTTCAGATGTAAAAGCTGCCGGTGTTAATCTGATCAGAGATTCCCAGCAGGCGGCCAATGGACTTTGGGAAACGGTGTTTTTTGCGTGATGTACTGGATTGATTTGATTTCTTCCCTTGTTTTTTATTTGGCTTTTGATGTTGGTATTTGGGGTTTTATCCTGCAAGTTTACTGTGTTCTCCTCCTCTTTCTCCTGGCGGGTGGCATTTCTCTGTGTACGTTTACAGTCCTGCTGGGGGATGAGGTGACGTTCCCTCCTCGATGGCCAGTGGCGCGGAGCAGCCGCCCCGTTTTCTCTTCACTGGATGCTTTTCAGCTCTGGCGCAGGGAAAAGTGACGAACTGGGGAGGGAAGCATGGAGCTGGGAATCCGGAATCCCTGGTTCCCAGCTCTGGCTCTGCCGATGACGTGGGACAGAGCTCTCAGCCAGGCCGTTCCCTCTCCCTCCGCTGACGATGGCAGCTCATCCTTGCAGTGCTGAGCCCTGTGTGCTTCATCGCTTGCTGAGCTGAGCTCGGTTTGTTCTTCCCAACTGATTGTTTAGTTGGTGTGGGAAGGCCAGAAAAGGACTGGGCGGCTCTGCTTTATAGCAGTTCCTTAGTATCTCCCCACCGGAGAACAACCTGAGGTGCTTCCCTCCGGAAAACCAACCAGGATGCTGATCTTTCAGCTCCAGGCTGGGAGTCGGAGGTTTTTCCGTACCCACTGAACCCAGTGCCGAGTCCCAGGACACAGACTCAGTGCCAGTTTCTCTTTATCCATTTGCAGAAGGCAAATTATTTCCTCCCGTTGTCCATCAGCTCCCATGCTCAGACCTACCATGAAACTTAAGAATTAGGAATTCTTAGTGCATTGAACTAAAATGGTTTTATTTCTTCCTGTTTATGAATATTCCCCAAAGCAGAATCCATGGGTACAGGTAACTTCAAGTCCTGTTTTGTTACAATTTGCACTGCATTTCGGATTTAAAAAACTGTAATTGCAACGTGTCCTACTGTCTAAAAAGGTTGGAAAAACGAGGTCAATTTTAGCCCTAAATGCAATTTTTCTTTCATTTCTGTCAACCTATTCACCATTGTCAAATTCCAACTACAGCGTCCTGTAATTATGTATAAAGTTTTTATTTATTTAAAAATTAGATTAGATATACGTTTTTAAATTTAACACCTGGCTGGACAGTGTTCCATTAACGCATTGATTGTGTTTCCTTTGTCTTGTGTTAATAAATATCGATGCCTGATTGCTGACTGAGTTCGCTTCCTTCTTCTGCTGTTGATCCTCCGGAGGAGATTTGTTCCTTTCAAAGGAAGCAGACACCAGGGAGCATTTTTCCTAGGAAGGGGCGAACTTGGAAGTATTTTTGCTGATAGTTCTGCCACTTGTGTGTGGAAATTTAGATTTGAGATGAGATCTTAAGGAGAAATGTTTTGCTATGAGGGTGAGGAGGCCCTGGCCCAGGCTGCCCAGAGCAGGGGTGGCTGCCCCATCCCTGGAGGAGCTCAAGGCCAGGTTGGATGGGGCTTGGAGACCCTGATCCAGTGGGAGGTGTCCCTGCCCATGGAGGGGGTGGAACTGGATAGGCTTTGAGGTCCCTTCCACAGCATTCTGCTACGGAAACTGTCAGCCTCTGGCCTGGACAGACGCACACTCTCCTGGGTAGAAAACTGGCTGGATGGCCGGGCCCAGAGAGTGGTGGGAAATGGTGTTAAGTCCAGCTGGAGGCCAGTGACAAGTGGGGTTCCCCAGGGCTCAGTGCTGGGTCCAGTCCTGTTCAATGTCTTCATCAACGACCTGGATGAGGGCATTGAGGGTACCCTTAGCAAGTTTGCAGATGACACTGAGCTGTGTGCAAGTGTGCATCTGCTGGAGGGTAGGGAGGCTCTGCAAAGGGACCTAAACAGGCTGGAGCGCTGTGCAGAGTCTAACGGGATGAGGTTTAACACGGCCAAATGCCGGGTCCTGCACTTGGGGCACAACAACCCTATGCAGAGCTACAGACTGGGAGAAGCCTGGCTGGAAAACTGCCAGGAGGAGAGGGACCTGGGGGTGTTGGTCGACAGCCGACTGAACATGAGCCAGCAGTGTGCCCAGGGGGCCAAGAAGGCCAATGGCATCCTGGCTTGGATCAGAAATGGTGTGACCAGCAGGGCCAGGGAGGTGATTCTCCCTCTGTATTCAGCACTGGTGAGGCCGCTCCTTGAATCCTGTGTCCAGTTGTGGGCCCTCAGCACAAGAAGGATGTTGAGGCTCTGGAGCAAGTCCAGAGAAGAGCAACGAGGCTGGTGAAGGGGCTGGAGAACAGACCCTATGAGGAGCAGCTGAGAGAGCTGGGGGTGTTTATCCTGGAGAAGAGGAGGCTGAGAGGAGACCTCATTACTCTCTACAAGTACCTGAAAGGAGGTTGTAGAGAGGAGGGAGCTGGGCTGTTCTCCCAAGTGACAGGGGACAGGCCGAGAGGGAATGGCCTCAAGCTCCACCAGGGGAGATTTAGGCTGGAGATTAGGAGGAGGTTTTTCACACAGAGGGTCATTGGGTATTGGAACAGGCTGCCCAGGGAGGTGGTTGATTCCCCTTCCCTGGAGGTGTTTAAGGGACGGGTGGATGAGGTGCTGAGGGACTTGGTTTAGTGTCTGATGGTAATGGTTGGACTAGAAGATCCGATGGGTCCCTTCCAACCTGGTTGTTCTGTGATTCTGTGATTCCAACCCAACCCATTCTATGACTCTGTAAGTTAATAAAATCATACACTGTATGCAGCAATTTCTGAATTAATACATTGATTTATCTCTGTGCCATGACTCCCATAAAATGTCTGAGAGATAATTAAGAGAATCAAGCTCTTTCACTGCAAACGAGCCTGCCTGCACAGACCAAAGCATTTTAGGTGTCCACGGAGTGGACAGACTGAGAACTGCTGTTGTAGAGGGAGCACAGAGCCAACTAGCTCTCCCAGCTACTCACAATGGAGTGGAAAATTAACTCTTAATCAGATGCATTTTAGTTGAAATATTAATCTAACTCCTCGTGAAACGCCTACAGCAAATCCAGAGAGCACATTGGTTTCCTTCAGCTTGCCAAAGACAATAAAAGGCAGCTTTAAGAGATACGAACTGTAACTTGAAACTGTCCAACACCGAATTAGGACATCCCATGACATTTTCCCAGTGGTTTCATACCAGGTGTCTCTGCCCGTGGGGTTGGAACTGGGTGGGCTTTGAATTCCCTTCCAACCCAAACCCTTCCAGGATTCTCCCCAGCTTGGTCGCTGCAGCTGCTGGAAGGAGGAGGATATTCTGGTGCTGGAGAGACAGCAGCCATGGAGAATTTCAGCAGGACCCATTGTTGTCCGAAGCCTTTTCCCTTCTCCCACTTCCTGATGAGCTGCGAGTGTGGTTTTTCAAGCTGGTGAGAGAAAAAGGAAAGTGATAAAGCTTGAGAAAACACTTCAGTGAAATCCTTCCTCCCAGCCTCCGAGTGGCTCCTGCAGGCACTCGGTGATAAACTCAGACTGGAGAGCAGAGCAGCCTCCTCTGGACTCGGAGCGAGGAAGAGCAGCAGATCCAAGCCTGTGTCTTTGTATGATAAGTCGATGCTGCATGTTCTCATCTCTCGCAGCTCAGGTGCCTCCCAACCCCCAACACCAGCTGCCCTGGCTGGTAACGCTGATTTTCAGGATGAGTTTCCTGGTTTCCTTTAATCGCAGGATCATAGAATCACCAGGTTGGAAGAGACCCATCGGATCATCGAGTCCAACCATTCCTATCAAACACTAACCCATGTCCCTCAGCACCTCATCCACCCGTCCCTTAAACACCTCCAGGGAAGGGGAATCAACCACTTCCCTGGGCAGCCTCTACCAGTGCCCAATGCCCAATGATCATGGAAGAGTTGAGCTGGAAGGGACCTCAAAGTGCCACCCCTGCCATGTGCAGGGACACCTCCCACGGGATCAGGGTCTCCAAGCCCCATCCAGCCTGGCCTTGAGCCCTTCCAGGGATGGGGCAGCCACCCCTGCTCTGGGCAACCTCTGCAAAATCCTCACCAGGAAGGATTACTTCCTCAGGTCTCATCTCACTCTCCCCTCTTTCAGCTTCAAACCGTTCCCCCTCATCCTGTCCCTGCCCTCCCTGATCCAGAGCCCCTCCCCAGCTCTCCTGGAGCCCCTTTCAGCGCTGGAAGCTGCTCTGCTCCCCCCAAGCCTCCCCAGCCCTCGCAGCGCCTCCCCCTCCCGGGTTGGATCAGGCCGTTCCAGGGGAGCCCTCGGTCCTCCAGGGCGCCCTCACTTCCCGCGGGCCGGCGGCGCCACTCCATCTCCTCCTCTCGATGGTTCCCGCTCTTTGGAGCGGCGGGCCAGAGGCGGTGCCTGGCCGCTCTATCCCCCCGCCCGCGCCGTTCTCACTGAGGGATCTCTATGGTGGGCCTTTCTAGGCGAGGCCTCGGCGGGGACTCTATGGTCGCAGCCCGCCCGTCCCGCGCGGCGCCGCCGGGTTAGCGATGCCGCCGGCGTCCTGAGGCGGAGACGGCGGCTCCCCCCGCGCCGCCGCCGGGGCCCCGCGGGCCTCCGAGGTAAGAGCGGCCGCAGCCTCCCCGCCCCGGGCCCCTCTCCGCCTTCCCCGGGCCCCGCGCGGCCGCTCCCGCCGGGACCAGGCCCGGCCAGGCCGCTCCCGCAGCTCCGGGCCCAGAGGCCCCGCGATGCCCCCCCCAGGCTGCTTCCCCGAGAGCGACCCCCTCCCGGCTCCACCGCCCTCGGACGGGGGGACGCGGGGACCTTCCCGGGCCCCGAGCTGCCCCAGCCCCGTCCCTTCTCTCGAGGGCTCTGGCGAGGGGAGGGCCGCGGGGCTCCCTCTGGCTCCAGCCCCGTTTGGGGGTGTTGGGGAGAGGGTCCCGAGCCCCTCGGGCCCCGCAGGCGTCGCCCTCCGCCTTCCCCCCCGCCGGTTTCTCCTCCTCGGGGAGCCTCGTGTTCCCTGCTGGGGCTGCGCTCGGGCCGCTGCTCCGTGGGGTGAGAGCCTCCGTGTGCCGAGTGGGCTCCAGCCGGCTCTGGGATCCTCGCTAGCTCCCTGGCACGGGCGGGGGTGTGCTGGCCTCTGCTTCTGCTTTTCCCTGGTTTGTGGGGAAGAAATGGAGTTCTGTCAGTCTGCTGGGTGAAATGAACCTTTCCCCACGTGTCTGAATTGCGGAATAAAGTCGGTGGGGTTTGAACTGCTGTCACTTGTGCGAGACCTTAAAGGATGCAGGATTTCACTGGATTGCTGGAGTATAATCTCACCAAGTGCTTTATGTCGCCTCCCGTCTCAGTGTTTGACTCTGGTCACTTGGTACTTGAGGATGAAATTCTTTCTCCAGGGTTCTTTGATTTCTGACTTCATAAAGACTTTAAAATAAATCATTTGCCTCTTGCGATATTTCAGCTCTGAGGAACCTCCCAGGCTTCTCCTCTGCTGGGTTTCAAAGGGCGAAATAGAACTTAGATGAGGTCTTAGGAGGAAATGTTTTGCTGTGAGGGTGGAGAGGCCCTGGCCCCGGTTGCCCCATCCCTGGAGGGGTTCAGGGCCAGGTTGGATGGGGCTTGGAGCCCCTGATCCCGTGGGAGGTGTCCCTGCACATGGCAGGGGTGGAATTTGATGGGCTACGAGGTCCCCTCCAACTCAAACCCATTCCAGGACTTTGTGGTTCTTCCTCTGCTGCTCCTGTGCTGCAGCTCACTCCTCTCTGCCTTGGTGACAGCTTTTGCATTCCATTCTCTCATCCTTTACCTCCTAATTATGCTTTGAAGCTGAGGCTGACAATCCACGATTTTTGTCATTTTATGCGCAGACACTCGCTGTCTCGGCTCCTCTGTGATGTGGAAGGGCAGAGCTGGAGCTGTGAGCGCAGGACAGCGCCTGTGGGAGCCAAGAGGGATTCAGAGCAAGATCTTGCAAAGTTCTGGGTGCGGCATCTGCAGGTCTTCGGCATTTTAGGGAGTTTTTCATCAGGATTAGTGAAAGTTGTTGGAATGGGGGTTTCTTGTTTATCTGTTTGTTCTTGAAATGATGCTTCTGAGCTATTGAGTTTTTAGCGATTCAAACTAGAGAGCCTAGGATTACAGGCTGTCTGCGAATTTCAGGATGATAAATTAAACTTGCCCACGGTGAAATCGTAGAATCATGAAATGATTTGGGCTGGAAGGGACCTCAAAGGCAGTTCCACCCCTGCCATGGGCAGGGACACCTCCCACTGGATCCAGCTGCTCCGAGCTCCATCCAACCTGCTGCTGCAAACCTGTTGTTTGAATGAAATTATTGTTGAGCTTGGGCTGTTCGGAGGCTGTGGGTTTGTGCTGAAAAGCATCGTCCTTCCCTTTCAGAGTGTCAAAAATTATTTTTGTACAGGAATTATGTTCCTCTGAGGAGTCCCCTTTTTTGGGTCTTTGGGGTGGTGAAACTCATCCTTCACCCCAAGGTGTGTGGCTTCAGCTAAACGCCTCTTCTGCTGTCGGAGGAAGTTTTACCCATGAAAAACTAAAGCCCTGATGCATTTTCCACCTTTGATGCTACTTTTCTGAGCTGAGACCATGCAGGTTGAGGTTTTTTCCTTGGAACATCCTCTCTAAAAGTGGATAGAGGGGAATTAGGTGTTAATAGTTAATCGTTCCAGCAAAAAACTTGCAGATTTCCAGCTAAGGAGGTGGTTTTAACTGGGCAGAGGTGTTGTCCTGGCCAGGCCCAGGGTGTGGGATGTGGTGGTAACATCTGTTCACACTGTTAAAATTGCTTTCTACATCTTTTTTATATTAGAATTATTTGACTAAAACTGATAGGTGGTGAATGAATGCGCAGTTAAATATCTCGGGTGAGCAGAGACGGAGTAAACTTCAAAAATCAGATTTATAATGGGAAACACTCTTTTCTTCCTGTAAGTGGGACTTCACACCTGGCAGAGAAAGATCAGCAGAACCTTCTGTGTGCTTTCTCCCTGGTTTGTTTATTTTGGGTTGGTTTCTGTCTCTCTTGTTTCTTGTGGCCTTTTTTGGGGCTGTTGTTACCCTTTCACGGGAGAAAAACATGAGAGGGTGGGGCAGAGGGTGGTTTAGTGCTACAGAAATGAGTTGGGGGTTTCTGTAGCACTGGAAGCTTATTTTAATTGTTGCTTTTGGCTGGATTTCTGTTTGGCAGTGCCCCCTTTAACCACGACACCATGCGCAGGGGCACAAAATGTGGATTTGCCTTCGTAAGACCTTAAAGCTACACTCGAGGGAGGCTAAAGCTGCATCCCATCACCAGCTTGTTGTTAATTCTACTCTTCATTTTTTTATAGCTTCGAGATTTTTAAATTACTTTAGTTTTCAATTTTCTTTCCTTACTAAAAAGAAGCCCAAGCGACCTTCCCTGCTTTGGCTGCTCTGCAGACAAGGAGAGGGCTCAGTGAGCCGTGGGGCTGGCTCTACCAAGGCCACGTGGGATCCTCTGCTCTGGGCCGTGCGGAGGAGAAGCACCGTGGTGATGGAATGAGCCTAGCAAAGGCCATCAGGGTAGGGCTGGGAGTCTGAAGAGTTCCAGGAGCTGGGAACAGACAAAGCTGTTCCTTGCTTTTATTCCAAAGCAAAGCCTTCGTTTTGCTGCTGCAGCCAAAACAACAGACAAATGGGTTTGTGTTTATAAACAGCCGCTTTGTCGGGAATCATAGAATCATGGAATCGTTTGGGTTGGAAGGGACCTTAAAGGTCATCCAGTTCCAATCCTCCTGCCATCAGGGGCTCCAAGCCCCATCCAGCCTGGCCTTGAACCCCTCCAGGGATGGGGCAGCCTGGGCCAGGGCCTCCCCACCCTCACAGTGAAGAAATTCTTCCTCACAGTAAGCCTAAATCTGCTCCTCTCCAGTTCATACCCATTCCCCCTCATCCTATCACCATCAGCCTTTGTGAATAGTCCCTCTCCAGCTTTCTTGTAGCCCCTTTCAGGTACCGAAAGGTCGCTCTAAGGTCTCCTTGGAGGCTTCTGTTCCCCAGGCTGAACAAACCCAACGCTCTCAGCCTGTCCTCGTATGGGAGGTTCTCCAGGCCTCGGATCATCTTTGTAGCCTCCTCTGGTCCCGTTCCAACAGCTCCGTCTCCTTCTTGTGTTGAGGATTCCTGAACTGGACACAATCCTCCAGATGAAGTTTCACAGGAGAGAAGCAAAGGGGCAGCAGTTCTGTCGTATCTTGGAGAAGGTTCGCTCTGTGCTGTAAAGGACACAGCTTCGCGTGTCAACAAACTCACAGTTTTTTCCCCCCACCAAGCCCTGTTTGGTAACGCCGTGGAGGAATTGTGCAGGGGACTCCTCGGATGAGTAAGGATCACCGGCATGTGGCTCTGCTCTCGGCACTGGCTGACTTTTTACCCTCTCGGTGTACGTCAGGCTGCCGGAGCTGCGGTTTTATCTCGGGAGGGAAAAATCAATGACTCACATTTCCACAGAAAGAAATGTAATTTCCAGTCTCGTAGCAACTGTCCTCTCAACAGTTTCAGCCCTTCTGTGACAAAATGTTTAACGCTCACCCATCAGCTCCCGGTGCTCTCGACTCCTCCACCCACTCAGGCTTCCGACAGCAGGCCGTTCCCACCCCTGCGCCCGCAGTGTTGGAGGGGAGATGCTGTCAGGACGCGCTGGACAGTTAAATATCAGGTCTTGGAAAGGAGGGAAGCGTAACTCTCTGCGTTATCTGGAGACGGAGCGAGTTCTGCAGGACTTAAAGTTCAAAACTCTTCTCTGTGCTTCGATTGTGACTCCTGGTTTTGTTTTTCTACACCTTCAGATGTTTTAAAATAGGTTTGGCTGGTGCTTGGGTAAAATATATTAGAAAACTACTTCAGTTGGAGCAGGATATTCTTTAATATAAATGCTTTATCCTGGTTTTCTTCCAAGTTCTCATGACTTCTTCGTTTATTTTAATGGAAAGTCAGGAAATTCAGTCGATGGGTTTGACAGCGCCCACGGCCTGGGGTGGGGCAGGGGCCGTGCTGTCAGCTGCTTGATCTGCGGCGTCCACAGAGCCTCGTCTCCTGTTCTGAGCAGGCTCAGCACTGCCGTGGGGGCTGGTGTGGGGAGCCCCCACCCACCTCATCCCCACCGCATCGCTCCCCTCGTGCCCCATCTCAGGGCACAACAAGATGTTGCAGCACAAAATGCTGTTTCGTAATAGAAAATGACATCCAAGGATGAATTAGAAACGTCCAAATTAGGCTAAAAGCATGATGGGCTGAGATTCCATGAAGTCAGGCACCTGTCTGCTGTTCAAATTGATCATTAACTGCTTTTAACTTGTTTCTTCTCTCGTAGCTGATTATGGAAGAGGTGCACAAGAGCGGCAGCAACAGCTCCGGGGCACCGTCCCAAGCAGCCGCCGTACAAGGTACAACACTACAGGCAGCTCAGCTCTCTCATATTGCTCAACAGGTAAAGCCTGACCAAATCTCAGCAAACCTTTGAGGTAGTTAAGAGCCATATTTATGTACATTTTTTAAGTACATTTTTCACAGCATTCTGCTACAGGAACCGTCACCTCTGGCCTGGACAGGCACACACTCTCCTGGGTGGAAAACTGGTTGGATGGCCGGGGACAGAGAATGGTGGGAGATGGTGTTAAATCCAGCTGGAGGCCAGTGACAAGTGGGGTTCCCCAGGGCTCAGTGCTGGGTCCAGCCCTGTTCAATGTCTTCATCAATGACCTGGATGAAGGCATCGAGTGCTCCCTTAGCAAGTTTGCAGATAACACTAAGCTGGGTGGAAGTGTTGATCTCCTGGAGGGTCAGGAGGCTCCAAAGGCTGGATCCATGGGCTGAGACCAATGGCATGAGGTTTAGCACAGCCAAATGCCAAGTCCTGCACTTGGGGCACAACAACCCTGAGCAGCTCCAGACTAGGAGAAGTCTGTGTAGAAAGCTGCCAGGAGGAGAGGGACCTGGGGGTGTTGGTTGACAGTGACTGACCATGAGCCAGCAGTGTGCCCAGATGGCCAAGGAGGCCAATAGCATCTTGGCTTGTATCAGAAACGGTGTGACCAGCAGGTCCAGGGAGGTTCTTCTCCCTCTGTACTCAGCACTGGTGAGACCACTTCTCAAATCCTGTGTTCAGTTGTGGGCCCCTCAGCACAAGAAGGATGTTGAGGCTCTGGAGCAAGTCCAGAGAAGAGCAAGGAAGCTGGTGAAGGGTCTGGAGAACAGGCCCTATGAGGAACAGCTGAGAGAGCTGGGGGTGTTTCTCCTGGAGAAGAGGAGGCTGAGAGGAGACCTCATTGCTCTCTGCAACTACCTGAAAGGAGGATGTGGAGAGGAGAGAGCTGGGCTCTTCTCCCAAGGGACAGGAGGAGAAGGAATGGCCTCAAGCTCCACCAGGGGAGATTTAGGCTGGAGATTAGGAGGAAGTTTTTCACAGAAAGGGTCATTGGACATTGGAACAGGCTGCCCAGGGAGGTGGTTGATTCCCCTTCCCTGGAGGTGTTTAAGGGACGGGTGGATGAGGTCCTGAGGGACATGGGTTAGTGTTTGATAGGAATGGTTGGACTCGATGATCTGATGGGTCTCTTCCAACCTGGTTGTTCTATGACTCTATGATTGATTCTATGAAAATGAATGCGATTGGTTGGATTAAAAGGAGCAAGATTAGTTTTCATGCTTGCACAACGCAAACACGCAGCCTGTGGGTCTGTTGGATCGTGTGTCACCGACCCACAGGCAGGTGGATGGAGTTGGATGAAAGCAGCATGTGCAGTCGCAGTGTTGTTTGGAAGAACTCGGCTTCCCTGTGGTTCACAGCAGAACTGCTTGTGTTGAAGTTGTTTAATCCCTGGCACAGTGTTGTGTGTTTGATTTTTTCCCCTCACCTAAGCCAAAGAAGGAACTGTTCCAGCCTTCGTGGGATGCAGATCTGTATCACCTTTAAAGGGTAACTTCTGTGACTTAATATGACTTAAAGGAAGCTTCTGCTGATGCGTCTTTTCCACTGTTTGCCCCACATGTATGTTCCCTTTCTGATTACAAACTTCTGTTCATGAACCCGTGTTTTGTCGTAGATGTCTCTGAGAGGTCCTGCTCCCCTCACAGTCGTCCAGCTTCCTGGAGAACAAGTCCAGGTCCAGGGAGTCATCCAGACGGCTCAGTCTTCTTCTGTCATCCACTCACCCCAGGTGCAAACAGTGCAGGTAACTACGGAATGTCTGCTAAACCACCCGGAATCCTGTGTTCTGTATAGGAAGAGGCTTGTGAAGGCTTGTCTGACTCAGCCAGCGCTGCCCAGAGCAGCCTTTCTGGCCCAGTGACCCAGTGGTGGGAACTGGGGGAGACGTCAGAGAGAAAGATCTTTAGGCTTGAAATTCTTTGTAGCACTGAAGTGGCCGTTGGAGTTGAAATAAAGTATCGACCACTGTCTCCCTTGATTAAAACCCCAACCCAACCCAAACCTACAGCTCTTTAATTGGTGCTCTTAGCAGACGTGCCGCCAGTGTGGTTAGTAACACAGAGAGAGAGCAGGGAAGGACGACGCGTGTTTGGGGAAGGGAACCCTGCGTGAGAGCAGTGACCTGTTCATTGCTCACCTCGTGCGCTGCAGCCCCGTTTCTGTGATACCTGCGTGTTCTGCTTTTTTTTTTTTTGCTGCGTGGATTTTGTATAAGCTGCTGCCCTGGGGAGTCTGCAGCTGAGTCTGATCCCACTTGGTTCAGCCCTTGGCTACCGAGAGCCCTCTGGGCAGCGTGGGGCTGGCATGACCCTAGGAGATCTCGGCTCCGGTCAGCCGAGTGCCGGGCTGGTTGTCCCCCATCCTTGGTGCTTTGCTTATCGATTCTAATGGCATTAAATTGATTAACTGTGCAAAGTAAACACATAATGTGTTTTCTGCTATCGTTGTTCCTGTGACATTGGATCATGGAAAAGAAAACACATTTCTCTTCACTGGAAACAGCTCAGCAGCTGTTGGAGTGTGTTTTCTTTACCTGAGTCTCTGCTAACCCCTTTCCTTTCTTTGTGTCCTGGTTGCAGGGTCCCTGCTGCCTCCATCCTCTCCTTTTTTCTCATCATTTATGAGTATGCGGCCTTATTGCTCAAAGATGGAAGAAAACAATACACAAGCAGCTTGTTTGAAATCATAGAATAGTTTGGGTTGGAAGGGACCTTAACGATCATCTGGTTCCAAACCCCCTGCCCTGGGCAGGGACATCCCACTGGATTGGGGTGAAATGCTGGTAGCAAGTTGTTTTCTGGGTCTGTGAAGCAGCAGCTGAGTGAGAAAGGCTTTTCCCAGAGTTGTGGGGATTCTTCCTGACTTCTTGTTGCTGGCACATGAGTAGAAATACACACAAAAGTGCAAATAAATGTTTTGTTAGCTTGTCTTAGTTAAGGAGTGTCAGAGGATAAAGCACTTGCCAGCTGGATGTGGACACAGTGAAATACAGAGAAAATGACAGCTAATACTTTGAATCTTTACATATTTACATCTGCTGCTGCCTTAACTATTATTTTTGTTTGACTTCTGTTCTGACCAGCAAAAGATGCTGCTCTTCTGTCTACATAGAAGATTTTGAGGCCTTTATCAGTTAGTGTCTGTACGTCAGTGGGGTTCCTGGTTCCTTTCGCACCAGCTCCAAAGGCAAATTCACACGTGGGAGCAGCTCAGCTTTTCAGACCACGCCAGCTGGGAAGGCCCTTGGGCTTTTAAGATAGTTCTGAAACAAAAAGCCTTTTGTGCTTTTTCCAGCTGCTGATTTACAGTGTCTGTATCAATTAGCGCTGCAGTTCAGTTCAGCTCTTGGTGTGATAGAGTTTAGGAGTCTCTCGGTTTGTGCAGTTTTAGCTTATATGCAATTAAAATGCGTAACCGCTTCTGGATGTTTCTTTGGAAATGCCTTGGATAAACCCATGGAATGTGTTTTTAGGTATCTTTGTCTGAGAGCGAAGATTCTCAGGATTCATCAGACAGCATCGGCTCCTCGCAGAAAGCTCGCGGCATCCTTGCTCGTCGTCCCTCGTACCGGTGAGTACAATACCTGATAGATTTTGTATTCTTACTCAAAACCAAAATCACTTCGTACACTTTGTCAACCTCTGGGTGGTTTTTCTCTTGAAACGTGTGTTCGATCTGCTCGTAAAATTTGTTGTTAATTCCAAAAGCTGTCATACTTTAATATTTCAGTAACAGAAAAATGGGGATGGTCATTTGTCACTGTTGCAGTAATTTGTGGGATTTGCCCACTGTTTGAGCTGATACACTCTTTTTTTTTGTAGAAAAATTTTGAAAGACCTTTCTTCTGATGACACGCGTGATCGGAAAGGAGATGAGGAGAGTCCGGGGGTCTCCACTGTTACATCCATGTCTGTTCCCACCCCAATCTACCAGACAAGCACGGGACAGTACAGTACGTTACACAAAGCTTGTGCCTAACTGGACACAACTTGCCTCAGACTCATAGAATCCTGGAATTTGGGTTGGAAGAGACCCCAAAGCCCTTCCAGTTCCAACCCCACAGGCCAGGGACACCTCCCACTGGATCAGGGGCTCCAGATAAACTCATTCTTAATTTTTGCACACTTTCTACAGCTTCCAGAAAGGTTGGAGCCAAGCGGGTGTTGGTCTTTTCCCAAGTAACAAGGATAGGATGAGAGGAACCAGCCTAAAGTTGTGCCAGAGGAGGTTTAGATTGGATATTGGGAAATATTTTGTTACTGAAGGAGTGGGGAAGCCCTGGCAGAGGCTGCTCAGGGCAGTGCTGGAGTCTCCATCCCTGGGTGGGGGTTCATGTTGCACCTTTAAGTCGTGGGTTATCGGTTGGGCCTGGATGAGCTTCGAGGTCTTTTCCAACCTCCATGATTCTCTAGTTCTGTTTGTCAGCAGTGGGGCCAGATGCACAGCCCACACATTTCCCTTTCTGTCGTAAGGTTCGGCTATAAACGTTGACACTGTTGTGTCTGTTCTTTTTGCTTCAAGTTGCCATTGCTGCGAATGGCTTGCAGCTGGCCAGCCCAGGCTCCGACGGCGTGCAGGGGCTGCAGACGCTAACGATGACGAACACCAGCGGCACTCAGCCTGGGACGACAATCCTGCAGTACGCACAGACCTCGGACGGGCAGCAGATCCTGGTTCCCAGCAACCAAGTGGTGGTGCAGAGTGAGTACGCCTGGAAATGCGCCCAAATCCCATCCCTAACAGAGATGGAACCTCCTAACACCACCTGGTTTGATGTCTTATCCCTACAGCTGCATCAGGAGACATGCAGACCTATCAGATCCGCACCACACCGACCACCACATCTCTGCCCCAAACCGTGGTGATGACATCTCCAGTCACTCTGACGTCGCAGACGAGCAAGACCGATGATCCGCAGTTGAAACGAGAAATAAGGCTGATGAAGAACAGGTACAACTGTGCACATGGGCTGCTTGGATTTGTTTATTTAGGGTGCTGAAAATGTAGCTTCAGAGGAGGGATTCTGAGTCCTGCGAGCTGGTTTTACTGCCTGTGCAAGCAAATCCACGGGCAGTTCCATCAACACCACATGCTGTGTCTTTTGAGGATCTCACATCGGTTTTCCCGTGCCGATTGACTGCCCTGTGCACTATCAGATCTGGCCAAGTTCCTGCTCTCCACACACATCCCTGTGTTCTTGCTGGTTTGCTCAGCTCGTGGGTGCAGCACCTGCTTCTCCTCTCCTTTCACAACGTTACTGAGCCAGACCAGTCTCAAATAACCAACCATAGAATGGTTTGGGTTGGAAGGGACCTCAAAGCCCATCCAATTCCACCTCCTCCATGGGCAGGGACACCTCCCACTGGATCAGGGGCTCCAAGCCCCATCCAATCTGGCCTGGAACCCCTCCAGGGATGGGGCAGCCACCCCTGCTCTGGGCAACCTGGGCCAGGGCCTCCTCACCCTCATGGTGAAGGAATTCTTCCTAATGTCTAATCTAAATCTAGAGACCATACAGTCCCTATTGGACACAGAAGGAACAACAGTGACTGGGGATGAGGAAAAGGCTGAGGTACTCTTGAGTGCGATCATGAAGCACTTGCAAGAGAACCAGGTGATCAGGCCCAGTCAACATGGGTTTACCAAAGGCAGGTCTTGCCAAACCAACCTGGTCGCCTTCTATGACAAAGTGACTCGGCTGCTGGATGAGGGAAAGGCTGTGGATGGACCTTCCTGGACTTCAGCAAAGTCTTTGACACAGTTTCTCACAGCATTCTGCTGCAGAAACTGTCACCTCTGGCCTGGACAGGCGCACACTCTCCTGGGTAGAAAACTGGTTGGCTGGAGGGCCCAGAGAGTGGTGGGAAATGGTGTTAAATCCAGCTGGAGGCCAGTTCCAAGTGGTGTCCCCAGGGCTCAGTGCTGGGTCCAGCCCTGTTCAGTGTCTTCATCAATGACCTGGATGAAGGCATCGAGTGCTCCCTTAGCAAGTTTGCAGATGACACTGAGCTGTGTGCAAGTGTGGATCTGCTGGAGGGTAGGGAGGCTCTGCAAAGGGGTCTGAACAGGCTGGATCCATAGGCAGAGACCAATGGGATGAGGTTTAACACGGCCAAATGCTGGGTCCTGCACTTGGGGCACAACAACCCTGAGCAGCTCCAGACTAGGAGAAGTCTGTCTAGAAAGCTGCCTGGAGGAGAAGGACCTGGGGGTATTGGTTGACAGCAACTGACCATGAGCCAGCAGTGTGCCCAGGGGGCCATGAAGGCCAATGGCATCCTGGCTTGTATCAGGAATGGTGTGACCAGCAGGTCCAGGGAGGTTCTTCTCCCTCTGTACTCGGCACTGGTGAGACTGCTCCTTGAATCCTGTGTTCAGTTGTGGGCCCCTCAGCACAAGAAGGATGTTGAGGCTCTGGA
Organism: Coccyzus lansbergi; assembly: GCA_033558105.1. Taxonomy (NCBI): domain Eukaryota; kingdom Metazoa; phylum Chordata; class Aves; order Cuculiformes; family Coccyzidae; genus Coccyzus; species Coccyzus lansbergi. The sequence continues at coordinate 199,462 of JAUMJK010000080.1, read as the reverse complement.
GCAAGTCCAGAGAAGAGCAAGGAAGCTGGTGAAGGGGCTGGAGAACAAGAGGAGCATCTGAGAGAGCTGGGGGTGTTAATCCTGGAGGAGTCTGAGAGGAGACCTCATTGATCTTTGTAACTACCAAAGAGGAGGTTGTGGAGAGGAGGGAGCTGGGCTCTTCTCCCAAGTGACAGGGGACAGGATGAAAGGGAATGGCCTCAAGCTCCGCCAGGGGAGATTTAGGCTGGACATCAGGAGGAAGTTTTTCCCAGAAAAGGTCATTGGGCATTGGAATAGGCTGCCCAGGGAGGTGGTTGATTCCCCTTCCCTGGAGGTGTTTAAGGGACGGGTAGACGAGGTCCTGAGGGACATGGGTTAGTGTTTGATAGGAATGGTTGGACTTGATGATCCGGTGGGTCTCCTCCAACCTGGCGATTCTATGGTTCTGTGATAACCCCAACTCTCTCAGCCTGTCCTTGTACAGGAGGTTCTCCAGGCCTTTGATCATCTTTGCGGCCTCCTCTGGACCCATTCCAACAGTTCCACCTCCTTCTTATGTTGGGGATCCCAGATCTGGACACAGGACTCCTTTCTTCTTGTCTGTTCCAGGGAAGCTGCTCGAGAATGCCGCAGGAAGAAGAAGGAGTACGTGAAATGCCTGGAAAATCGTGTTGCAGTCCTGGAAAATCAGAACAAAACTCTAATTGAAGAGCTAAAAACTTTGAAAGATCTTTACTGTCATAAAAACGTGTAAGAGGAGGAGGTAAAACTTGTGTGGACCGAAATTTCAGAGGAGAAATTTTTTTTTATACTGAATTTTTTAAACTAGATGAAAGGTCAAAAATGAAACTTTTCTACCTAGATTTCACAACGTAAAGATTTGTCTAGATTTTATTTACGATGTGTTGGTGACAAAGTACAAACAAGAAAAACCTCACCACAATTCCTGCTGGCACAACTGGAAACCGCATCAAGCAGCGACTGCGTCTCCAGGAGGACGAGAGCTGCGTTCGCCTGGGCAAGCGAGAACTGCTTGAGAATTCCTCCAGGTGCCTCTGGAGACAGGGCAGCGCTGGGTTAAACCGTGGGTGGAATGGAATCCTCACCATAGCTGACATTATTAGTACCTTTATAACCAGTATGCGTTTTGCTTTCTTACTCTTTTTCAATCCTTACTTTTTCTTTCAGTTACTTGTCTGTAAATATTCTTCTCTTTAACCTGTAAGTTGCTCTTTACTGGTGCGAGTGATGAGAGCTGATACTTCGCTAAAAGTATAAATTGTGTTTACTCTTTCTCAGCTGGCAGGTTAAAAAGCTGGGGTTGTTTTCAGTGTTTGCTGTGTTTATATCTGATTTGGAGAGGATCTGCAGGAAGCAGCGAGAGGCCAGGGAAAGGAGGTGTTGATTTCTCTTCAGAGAGTCCAATGCATCCCGTTACTTCCGAGGAGGACGTGGTAGGACGAGGGCAGGTGGCCAGAAGGTTCTGCAGAGTCATCTCACAGTTGTTTGTTCTTAGTTCTGGGCATGATAACCACCTATAACTGAAAATAAATCGTGTGCTGATTATCTGTACAATTAAACGCTTCTTCTGTCGGGAGATTCTGCTGTGCTTTGGAAGTTTTAAACCAAATAGAAGAGGAATGATCAAGTGACAAATGGAAGATCTTATACCAAAGGGTTCTGGAGGCTCTGACGTGTGGTTTCTGTGCTGAAAGCACAAAGTGTCCGGACTCATTTTGTACGGTAGGCGATATTTTGCAGAGGAACAGTGTCTTTATAAGCAAATTCTATTGCAAACGGGGAGATAGTTGGTATATTTTGTAGCTAAATTGTGATCTTTACAAATTCTGAAATTGAGTTTATATTCGTATTTTGACAGTTTATAGATTTCATTTTAGTAAACAAATGAAATATTTTGTGAACCAGATTTTCCAGCCTATATTTTTATGGATAGAACAAAGTCAAACGAGATCCTCTTTGGTGTAGGAAATATTTGAATTAATTTTGTATATCTGTAGGCAACTTGCAAAAGAAAAAGGATCCTAAAGAATATTGGGGAAAAAAAAGGTTAAAAAAAAATACAGAGATCAGGGCTTTTTATTCCCCCAGGTGATAATGTCTGCACATTCAATTCGATTGTTGTCAGAGACTCGAGTTTGTATGGTTTTATTTCAGGTGCAAATTAAATGTTTGATGTGATCAGGACTCTTGGGTGTGGAATCTCCGTTCTTGGAGATCTCTGAAGCCGCCGGGCCGGGCATCCTGCTCGAGGGCAGGGGACAAAGGCACCTGCAGAGGCCCCATCCGGCCTTGGCTGTCTGTGATTCTGTGACGCAGAGAAACGCGTCTGCAGTGCTTATTGCATGAATTATAAATACACTATTTCCATAGTTAGGATTGAATCCTGCTTCCAGTTCCGTCAGCAGGAATTGCACTATGGACTGTGTTCTGACCAAGGCGTTAGAGCTCCGCGTGTGTGTTGTGCTACCTTGGACTGAGGTGAATTTGAAGCCGTGCTCGCTCCCTGGATGTCTGACACTCATCATTGTTTTACTCATTTTTCAAATAATGGACTCGAGAGAAAGAAGCGCTCACTGTGAGCAGTAGGAGCGACAGGAAAAAGACCACGTTCCACAACCACATTGGTCCTAGGCTATGAAATTGTATTTTCTCCTGCAATTTCTCACTACCTGATGGTTCTGGATGTGATCCCTTATACCTTAGGCTAAACCAGAGCAAATGTTTCTGTTTGCCATCGTGTCACAGAGCTGCTTTATACATCAAAAAGAATAAGCAAGATTGAGAAAGAGTCATTCTGTTCGGGAGCTGCTCCACAGAGGAGCTCGGTGCCTCCTGTTTCTCTTGGTGGGATTTCAGGACAAACACCTCGGAGGGTGTTCGGCACCTGGGAAGCTGGAACTTTGCACTGTCTCCCGTCAGGCCCTACTCGGCCTGTGCTAAAGCAGGTTTGACTGCAGCCCTGACTGGTGACTCGTGTGTGGTGTTTGATCCTTGCCGCGTGCTGTTGTTCCTTTACTTTCTCTTGTAATACGGGATAATAATTAAAAAAGCCATTAAGTGTTAAGACTGTAAAAAGAAAACAGTGGCAAATTCGTTGTGTATTCAGCAAGTGAACCAAGTGTGGCACTGCCAGACAACATTAGTCCTCTTAAAACTCTGTCCTCTTAAAACAGCGTTTTGGAAAGAGCAGCTGGCTTTTCATTGTGGGTATATTAAACAGTAACAAATTTGCTCTTTAAGGAATTACTTTGAATGAAGTTACTTATTTTGGATTTACTTCAAAATCTCAATTGTAAGGGAATAAATTCTGTATCCTGAGAGTGAGCGATCGGCACCACCTGCCGTTCTTCCGGTCGTCCCAAACAGACGTTCGGGCTTTATATGAACTGTAAATAGTTGTCGAAACAATTAGATGGTTGCAAATTTTGACCTTGGTAAATAAAGTCGCCAAAATATAATTCTGATGTCCCTTATTTGTGTTTAATTAACAGTGTTCTGCAGTGGCTCTGACCAGTGCGCACACAGTGTGCAGTACTGGGTGTTTCGTGGTGACCGAGACTGAATTGAGTGTTTGGAACAGTACACAGAGATCTTTTCTCTGTGCTCTTTCAGCACGCAGAGTTATTCGTGCATAAATTTTGGCCATTGCTAAAAATAATTAGTAGGAAATACCTTCATCTTTCTGCAGGGTTTTTATCCCTTTTTAGGCTTCAGTAGCTGAAGGCGCTTTGTGCTCTGAGAGGTTTTCCCTGCAGAGGGAGTCCCTGCCGGCTGCCCTGTTGGGTGTTGGGGGCACCTGAGCTGCCCTTGCGGGGAGAGCACAGGAACAGGTGGGAAAAGAGCACCTTCAGCTGGAAATGGTTGTATATTTGATTCCATTACTGGGGCCAAGGCTGTTATGTTTCCTCTGCTCTGAGTGTGGAGAACGAAGGCAGATTAAACCAGAGCACAACTGTTAAGACAAGTTCAGCACAAGAAGCAGGTGTCTGTTAACTCTTAGATTTATTCTGGAGCAGGAGCTGTCTCTCTCCAAAAGGCTCAGAGGCCTCTGCTTGTCTCGCTAGAAGGTCTGTGCCAGCACCGCACCAACCATAGCTAGGAAGAGGGCAAGTGTTGTGCTGACAGGATTCTCAGCCTTGTTATGCAGGAGTTCGGATTCAATCCACTGCAGGTACTGAGATACACGGACATAGATTCCAGGAAACGTCGGTCGGCCACGGCCGACTCCAAAGCTGGTGATCCCGGTGAGGTAGTACCTTTTGGTGCAGGGGTAGTAGCACGCTAAGGGTCCGCCGCTGTCTCCCTGTGAATAAACATAAAAAAAATGAGTAACATATGTGCCTTTCCAGGAAACAATGTACAATTAAGTCAGTAATGCACCTGCTTTCTTAACTCTTTTTAATCAGCTGAACTAACTGGACAGGAGTAACGACGGTGATACCAGAGTGCACAGGCAAGTCAAGATATGGTGATGTTGAGCCTCTGGACACAGGTACCGTGGAACTGGATGGGCTTTGAGTTCTCTTCCAACCCAAACCATTTTATGATTCTATGAAATTTATTATGAAAACTGCTCAAAAATGATGAAATGCCACTTATATAAACTGCTAAACCCATAACAGCAGCGTCAGTAACCACACTGATGACCAAGTGAAAGCTGAGCCCATCGGGGTTTAAGGTCCCTTCCAACCCAAACCTTTCCACAACTTTATGATTATATGAAACGCATCATGAAGCCTCCAGAACTCTGGCCTGGAGGTTTCCCTGCTGGCAGGTCAGACACAATGTTTATTCCTACCCGGCAGGTATCGCTGCCTCCAGAGGGCAAACCGGCACAGATCATCTTCTTGTTAATCAGGCCCCTGTATGATTCAGGACTGTTGCAGACATTAAAGGGAATGATTTCCACTTGTGCTTCTCTTAACACAGGTGACATTTTACCTGTAATGGAAGACAGAAAGGTAAAATGTTTATTCTGTTGCGTGTGACAATTCCTACCATGCTCTTTTCTCCTGTTTAGCAGCTCAAGCTTGTTTCTGTACATGTTCAGATGTGTGTGTGTAACACAGAGATTGTGTCTTCTCCAAGTGGATTTAAACTTGAGGGGATTTGCAAATCTAGATTTGATGTGGGGATTTGCAATTCATATTCAAGAATAAGGTTATAACAATATTGCACACTAGCCTTGCTCCAAATGCCAGAGGTGATGGACCAAAGGAGCTCATGATCCTCAGATGCTGAGTGATGAGACTAAAGTTCTGGGTGAACCTGGGCTGGGACCGACATTAGGAGCTTAGAAGTGCATCAACAATGCCGGCAAAGTTGTACCTTTCTCTGAAATTTGTCCCCAGCCGACGATGAAGCATCTGGTCTGGTTTTCAATGGCCTGGGAGAAGTTTGCCGGCGGCAGGCAGATGGGCTGGATGTAGTCGCTGTAGTGCACAGCGGAATCAAGTTTAAATAACGCAAGGTCATTTTCTAAGGTTACCATGTTGAATTCGGGGTGCACGGTGATGTTGCTGATTTTTCTTTTTGCTGTGTGTTTCTCATGCTCCATGAGGTTCCGCGCTCCCACAACTGCTCTCCAGGAACGCACATCCCTACGAGAGAATTCAGGGACTTTTTACAAATAGCACACATCTGTGTCCTGACAGCGCTGGGGCTCACCGGATGTTTTACTGTTGCCTTGTGCGCCTTTAGGAAGATCCATTGACAATTCCTTAGTATTTTCTGGAACAAATCTGGCTCATTGCCCTTCTGTCTGGTTTGAACACTTGCTTTGCCTGCTTATAGCCATTAAGGCCAATTCAGATTAATGTTTTAAGCCAATCCTCAGACTTTGTGGCAAGGAAGTAGTTGTGTACCCACAGTGCTTACAAAGACTGTGCTCATAGCTAGCATTGGGAAATCCATTAACTAGAAGTTACAAATAATTATTATTAAAATATTAATTAGGTCTAGAAATAGGGGTGGGGTCATTCAGAAATTATTCCTATTAAAATAAGTTGAAATAATATCTTTATTGATGTTATCAGGTTCTCAGGGACTGGAACCAGCTGCCCGGGGAGGTGGTCAAGTCCCCATCATCCCTAGAGGAGTTGAAAACTTGGGTGGACGAAGTGCTCAGGGATGGTTAAGCAGTAGACAGGGATGGTTGCATTCAGTGATCTCAAAGGTAATTTTTCAACCAAATGACTCTATGATTAAGTGGGAGCTAAATTTGGCCTGGGATGAAGCAAAGGGCAGGATATAAGACTCAGATTAACCTCCAAAATTCTCTTTGAGTGTAAGATTACTCGATAATCAAAAAGGTCTTTTCCAACCAACTGATTCTATGATCAAAATCGATTATTTGCAATATAATCCCTCTCTCAATTAATGTTTGTAAAAGTTTGTTTAAAGAAACAAGGAGCTAATCTAACAGAGTCCTGATAAATGCTGAAATTCCAAAGTTCAGAGGTTTTTACAGTTCGTTTTCCCTCAGGTCATGGTTTTGTCAACACATCCGACAGGAACTTGCATGAATAGATTTTGTAACTGTGTTAAAGAGAACAGAAAATAGCAACGAGAGTGCTGAAACGCAGCAGAATTGCTGTGAGGACAAGAAAAAGGGCTTTTTCTGAAAAATGGTACCACAGTGCTGTCAAAAAAAAAGTAGAAGCAAAGCGCCAAACCATGGTTCTGTTAGACAGGAAAGAGGGAAATTGTTGGGATTGGGCTTGAAGGTTGGACTGAATGAGCTGAGAGGGCTTTTCCAACCCTAATGCTTTCACAATTCCATGAAAGAGGTACTGACATCGATACATACGTCCTATTCTTTGTGCAGTGCCCAGCGGTCAGGACGAAACTCTGGTTCACCAGGACTCCGCCACAGATGTGCCTGAACCACCTGGAGCTGTAGGAATACTGGAGGCTGACAGCCCACGGCCACGATCCTATCTGCGCCTCGTGGCCGCCCACGACCCGAGATACTGCTGAGCCGTTGAGGAGAGGCTGTTGTCCACAGTCTGTAACACAGAGAACAGGCGGTGACACCATCAAACTGACACGGAGATTTGGGGGGAAACAGAGCTATTTTTGGGGGGAATACGGTTTTTGGTGGCCAAACAGAGGGGTTTTTGGCAAACTGAGCTTTTGGGGGAAACAGGCTTCTGGGGCAAAATGGAGCTTTTGGAGGTAAAGAACTTTTCTGGTATAGCAGCTTTTGGGGCAAAACAGAGCTTCTGGGAAAACTGAGCTATTTGGGGGAAACAGCTTTTTTTGGAAAACCAGTTTCTGGGGAGAAAACAGAGCTTACAGGTCAAAACTGAGCTTGTGAGGCAAAACCAGCTTTTTTAGGGGGGAAAACAACTTTTAAGGGGAAACTAAGCATTTTAGGAAAAGCAGAACTCTGGGTGCAAACCAGAGCTTTGGGGAAGTAGCAGCTTTTGAGGAATAACAGATTTCTTGGGAAAAGAGTACTAGGGGGGAAAAAAAGCCTTGGGGATAACAGTTTTTAAAACAGCTTCTGGGGAGGAGTTTTTAAAATATAGATTTTTTTTTTTTAACTGGAGTTTTTAAAGCGGCGCCTTTGGGTGTAAATAGTGTTTTTAAAATCATAGAATCATAGAATCACCAGGTTGGAAGAGACCCACCAGCTCATCGAGTCCAATCATTCCCATCAAACACTAACCCTTGTCCCTCAGCACCTCATCTACCTGTGCCTTAAACACCTTCAGGGAAGGTTTTTAAAGGTGGGGGACACTGGAGTTTTTAAAACAGGGGGTTGTGTGAAAACAGTTTTTAAAGGAAAGCTTCGAGGGGGGGAAAGATTTTAAGGCGGAGCTTCTGGGGAAAGCAAAATATCTAAAACATCTTTTTGGGGCGAACAGTTTTTAAAACAGAGCTGTTTTGGAGGGAAACAGTTATTAAAACAGCTTCTGGGGGAAAGAGAGCTTTTAATACGGGAGGGGTTTTTTTGGGAACTAGTTTTTAAAGCAGAGATTTTTGAGGGAAACAGCTTTTTGGGGCAAATAGAGCTTCTGGGGCCCTAGAAGCGACCTGGGGGCTGGGGTGGGGTGGGGGCGGTTCGGTTGCCCTCATGTCGCTGCCACTGCCCCTCTCTGCCTCCTCGAACGCACCTGCACCCTCGCTACCCTCGGGGAACACGGGACAGGCCGGAGAGGTTAGGATGGCGAGCAGGAAGGCCGCGGTGGCCAGCAGGATCACTGCGATGGCCAGCAGGATCCTCACTCTCAGCGGCTCCATCCTGCCCCCGCGCGGCAAAATGGCGGCGGCGCCCGCGCGGCCTAACGGGCCCGAGGGAGAGGGCAGCCCAGAGGCCGCGTGCAGTAGTGAAAGGAGCTCAGAGGCTGTGTGGGGAGGTCAAGGGAGCCCAGAGGCCATGTAGGGTGGTTGAGGGACCCCAGAGGCCGTGTAGGGTGGCCAAGGGAGCCCAGAGGCTGTGTGGGGAGGTGAAGGGAGCCCAGAGGCTGCATGGGGTGGCCAAGGCAGCCCGGAAGCTATGTGGAACCGCAAAGGTTGGCCAGAGGCTGTGTGGGGTGGCCAAGGGAGCCCAGAGGCTGTGTGGGGAGGTGAAGGGAGCCCAGAGGCTGTGTGGGGTGGCCAAGGCAGCCCAGAGGCTGTGTGGGGTGGTCAAGGGAGCCCAGAGGCCATGTGGAGTGGCCAAGGGAGCCCAGAGGCTGTGTGGGGTGGCCAAGGGAGCCCAGAGGCCATGTGGAGTGGCCAGGGGAGCCCAGAGGCTGTGTGGGGTGGTCAAGGGAGCCCAGAGGCTGTGTGGGGTGGCCAAGGGAGCCCAGAGGCTGTGTGGGGTGGCCAAGGGAGCCCAGAGGCTGTGTGGGGAGGTGAAGGGAGCCCAGAGGCTGTGTGGGGTGGCCAAGGCAGCCCAGAGGCTGTGTGGGGTGGTCAAGGGAGCCCAGAGGCCATGTGGAGTGGCCAAGGGAGCCCAGAGGCTGTGTGGGGTGGCCAAGGGAGCCCAGAGGCCATGTGGAGTGGCCAGGGGAGCCCAGAGGCTGTGTGGGGTGGTCAAGGGAGCCCAGAGGCTGTGTGGGGTGGCCAAGGGAGCCCAGAGGCTGTGTGGGGTGGCCAAGGGAGCCCAGAGGCCATGTGGAGTGGCCAGGGGAGCCCAGAGGCTGTGTGGGGTGGCCAAGGGAGGCCAGAGGCTGCGTGCGGTGGCCAAGGGAGCCCAGAGGCTGTGTGTAGTGGTCAAGGGAGTCCAGAGGCTATGTGTGGTGGCCAAGGGAGGCCAGAGGGTGCGTGGGGTGGCCAAGGCAGCCCAGAGACTGTGTGGAGTGGTCGAGGGAGCCCAGAGGCTGTGTGGGGTGGTTGAGGAAGCCCAAAGACTGCGTGGGGTGGCCAAGGGAGTCCAGAGGCTGTGTGGGGTGGCCAAGGGAGCCCAGAGGCTGTGTCGGGTGGCCAAGGGAGCTCAGAGGTGCATGGGGTGGCCAAGGGAGCCCAGAGGTGAGTGGGGTGGCCAAGAAACCACATGTGGTGGTCACGGGATCCCAGAGTTCGTATCTGGTGCCCACGGGAGCTTAAACCCTGCGTATGGTGACCAAGGGACCGCGTGTCGTGGCCAAAGGAGCCAAGAGCCTGTGTGTGGTAGCCAAGGGCTGTGTGCAATAGGCAGCCGAGCTCAGGCTGCGTATACCACCCCTGAGGGAATCCTTCCCCAGAGTTACCCAGATGAAGACAGTAGTTTTAGGGACGTAACGCTCTTTTTAACCGCCTACTTGGCCGTTTCCCTTCCCTGCAGCCTCCTGGGATCCCCCTGGCTGCACGGGGGCCTGGCTGGCGATGGTCAGCGCTACCAGATCTTCAAATATGTTTGCAAAACTGACCTTCTCATTTGACACTTGAATCAGAAACTTAACTCAAGTTTTTCACCATGTTAGCTATATTTGGACACTGGATTCGCCTGTGCTGCGTTGATTATGTCGAGGAATTCCTATGGGGCAGGGCAGAAGGTCTGGCAGGGCAGCTGAGTTATTTCACGGCAAACCCAATGATGTGAGGCTTAATGGGCGTCCCGGGCAGCGGAATGCTGATGTGTTGCACCTTCAGCTCCGAGAATCTAGCCTCTTCGAGATTCTTCCACAGCTCTCTTGTTAGGCAGCATCCAGCAAAGACGAGTTTCCAAGTCGGGTGGCAAACCTGCTGCCAAAAATACTTCCAGCTGGAACGTTCAGCGGCCACGTGCTCTAAGAAATAGAAAGCGCCTCCCTGGGAAAAACAAAGTTGGCTTTACAGAGCTGCAGTGGATGCTGAGGCCGTGCCAAGCTTCTCTGGGCGTCCCACCTCCTCTTGCAGACAGACCCTGTGGTCCCCTGCCTGTCAGCGTTCTCCCACCCTTTCCCTGCCCTCATTTTGCTTTTGCGGAGTCAGCTGGAATTAATGTGGAAACGTGCAGAGATTCAAAATGCCTATTCAAAACCCAGGAATCATGCACATCTTTGACCTTTCTTTTATTATAGCAATTTTTGTCTTTTTGTTTTAATTACAGTTGCTAGGCCATAATTTTTTCAAGAGAAACTAAGATAAATGTATAAATCCTACTCAAACTCATCCATTTTTGATGACCCATAAGATTGCCTTGAAAACAGCCCTCGATGTTGAAAGTCTGTTGCAAAAACACCCTGATAAAACCAGCATTTTTTTAACCTTTTGTTTGATTAGTGCAGGCCAGGGAGCGAAGGTGTTGAGTGAGGCTGCTGTAGTCAGCTCCGCTTCTAAGAGGTCAAAGTCACCTACTTTCACCCTTTCACCCAAAGCAAATCTGGGTGAAGGGACCTCAGGAACCAGTTCTACTTTACAGACTGCACCATAATGACTCCTGAAACAAGTGGCAGTTGTAGTCACCAGACTACCTTATATTTAGGGCTTTGCTTTTAAGAACAGGTCGGTCAGGCCTGTATGTTGCCACCGCTTTGCACAGTTCAGCAGTGCAGAGTGGCTGTAAATCTGATTTAACCTGGGAAATCATAGAATCATAGAACAACCAGGTTGGAAGGGACCCATCGGATCTTCTAGTCCAACCATTCCTATCAAACACTAAACCAAGTCCCTCAAGACCTCATCCACCCGTCCCTTAAACACCTCCAGGGAAGGGGAATCAACCCCCTCCCTGGGCAGCCTATTCCAATGCCCAATGACCCTCTGTGTGAAAAACTTCCTCCTAATCTCCAGCCTAAATCTCCCCTGGCAGAGCTTGAGGCCATTCCCTCTCGTCCTGTCCCCTGTCCCTTGGGAGAAGAGCCCAGCTCCCTCCTCTCTACAACCTCCCTTCAGGCAGTTGTAGAGAGTAATGAGGTCTCCTCTCAGCCTCCTCTTCTCCAGGCTAAACAACCCCAGCTCTCTCAGCCGCTCCTCATAGGTTCTGTTCTCCAGCCCCTTCACCAGCCTCATTGCTCTTCTCTGGACTTGTTCCAGAGTCTCAACATCCTTCTTGTGGTGAGGGGCCCAGAACTGGACACAGTATTCAAGGAGCAGCCTCCCCAGTGCTGAGTCCAGAGGGAGAATAACCTCCCTGGACCTGCTGGTCACACCATTTCTGATCCAAGCCAGGATGCCATTGGCCTTCTTGGCCACCTGGGCACACTTCTGGCTCATGTTCAGTCGGCTGTCGACCAACAGCCCCAGGTCGCTCTCCTCCTGGTTTGGAAGCTCAAAAGAAATTTTTTTCCTTCTTTTTCCCTTTTGTTTTCCTTTTCTATTAGTGCGGTGCTTCTGGAATTACGATAGAGGTCATAACAAAGCTATTTTATTCGGATACTCACTGGTCTGAGCACTCGCAGGACCTCCCTCAGGGTGCCGTTCACATCGTGCACGGAGCAGAGCACCAAGGTGCAGATGACGGCGTCGATGGAACCACTGGCCACCTGGTGCAGGTCTTCCCCTGCGGCGACCAGGAACCGCTCGTAGTGGATGTGCTGGTTCTTGCTCATGCTTCTCGAAAGGGCCTCTTGGAAGTGGGGGTTTACGTCGGTGCAGGTGACTTTACAGCCTGGAGGGAAGTACTGAAAGTTGGCCCCACAGCCGGTCCCAATCTCCAGCAGCCGCAGCTCCCCTGACGGACTGGTGAATTCAGGTAGGTTACGAAATAACTCCTGCTTTTTTGTCTTTACCTTTTTTTCGTGAATTGCAGAGAGCCTCTCTAAGAAGTAAGGAAAAAATATCTTCCTGCAGAAAGGCTCCCATATGCCCAGGAAGGAGAGCAGGTAGATGGGCATGGCGAGCACCGCGAGGCAGGTGCGGAGGAAGAGGACGCTGGGCTCCGGCATTTCCAGCGTGGGGCAGAGGATCCGTGCAGAGCAGATCTGGTTCTTCTGTGCGTAAGAGCCCTTGAAAGTCAAGAGCTGCGCATGTGTGCTGAGTGTGTTCCTCCCGAGGTATATTCAGCTCCTTGGGTTTATCTGGTAGACTTTGAAGATGATCTTAAAATGTGGCCGCAGGCGAGGGAGGGACGAGCGGGACACACAGAGCAAACAGGCACTGCTGCGTCCCAGTTCGTCCCAGTGCTGGCAGAGAGGAGCTACTGTTTCTTGTGCAACCCGGGTAAACGAGGCAGAACAACTTGGTACGAAGCCACTGGCAAAATGTCACGGGATGTCCTAATTTGGTGTTGGACAGTTTCAAGTTACAGTTCGTATCTCTTAAAGCTGCCTTTTAATGTCTTTGGCAAGCTGAAGGAAACCAATGTGCTCTCTGGATTTGCTTGTAGGCGTTTCACGAGGAGTTAGATTAATATTTCAACTAAAATGCATCTGATTAAGAGTTAATTTTCCACTCCATTGTGAGTAGCTGGGAGAGCTAGTTGGCTCTATGCTCTCTCTACAACAGCAGTTCTCAATCTGTCCACTCCGTGGACACTTAAAATGCTTTGGTCTGTGCAGGCAGGCTCGTTTGCAGTGAAAGAGCTTGATTCTCTTAGTTATCTTTCAGACATATATCAATGTATTAATTCAGAAATTGCTGCGTACAGTGTATGATTTTATTAACTTACAGAATCACAGAATGGGTTTGGTTGGAAGGGACCTCAAAGCCTATCCAGTTCCACCTCCCATGGGATCAGGGTCTCCAAGCCCCATCCAGCCTGGCCTTGAACCCCTCCAGGGATGGGGCAGCCACCCCTGCTCTGGGCAGCCTGGGCCAGGGCTTCCTCACCCTCACAGCAAAACATTTCTTCCTGATTTCTTCCTTTGTGGCCAGAGGAGGCTACAAAGAAGATGCGAGGGCCGGAGCATCTCCCGTGTGAGGACAGGTTGAGAGTTGGGCTTGTTCAGCCTGGAGAAGAGAAAGCTCTGAGGAGATCTTGGAGCGACCTTCCAGTACTGAAGGGGCTGCAAGAAAGCTGGAGAGGGGCTGTTCATAAAGGCTTGTGGTGCGAGGACAAGGGTCAATGGGGATAAACTGGAGAGGGGCAGATTTAGACTAGAGGTTAGGAAGAATTTCTTCATTATGAGAGTGGGGAGGCCCTGGCCCAGGTTGCCCAGGGAAGCTGTGGCTGCCCCATCCCTGGAGGTGTTCAAGGCCAGGTTGGATGGGGCTTTAATCCCCCTGATCTAGTGGGATGTCCCCGCCCAGGGCAGGGGAATTGGAACTGGGTGATCTTTAAGTTCCCTTTCCAACTCAAACTATTCTGTGATTCTATGATACCTCATCTCAATCTCCCCTCTTTCAGTTCAAAACCGCTCTCCCTCACCCCCCCCCTGCATTCCCAGATCAAGAGCCCCTCCCCAGCTTTCCTGTAGGCTTCTAAGCTTGAGTCAGCAAGGAATAGGCTGTTCCGTGCTAAATGCATTCTGTAAAACTTGTTTCATCTCTACAGTCGCCAGGTCTTTTTCAGAGGACCCGGGAGCAGCGCAGGTCACCCACCAGCATTTAATTGCTCTGCTCCAGGTGAGCCTGATAGAGGGAAAGGAGGACTCCAGGTCCCTAATTGAGGCTGTTTGGTTGTGAACTGCATTGGAAAATTGTTTTTCTCTGTTGAGGTGAAGGGAGTCTTAGTCTCCTGGTCTGATGAGGCACCTCCTCCCTCTAGTGGTAATAAAGCAAGTTTAAATCCCGCATACGGCGGCGTGTTATTAATCCACTTTATTAACGAGCTCTGTTGTCAGAGACCTTCGTACCTCCACCTTGTGGCAGCCACGTTCATTGAACACGTTTGAATGACAGGAGTTACCTTCTGTGTAGACCCGTTAGGGATGCCTGGAGCACAAAATAGAGATACTAATGGATTGTCTTCTAGTAAATAACATCTGTACCAGGCTTTACCTCCTTGCTGCTCTACTGCAGGACATCATAGAAGAGGTTAAGTGGTGGCTAAGACAGCAGCACTTTCTCTTGGTGTCCCAGGGAAGTTTAGCTGGAAAATGTTCCTAACGAAACTCCTGGCTATTAACAGAGAAGTAAGAAGACTTTAAAAAAGTAAGTGCAATCTGGATTGGGGGTGAAACAGGGTAGTGGAGCATGACAAAAGGGCTGATCTGTCACAGCTTTTCACAGCAGAGATGAGATTTCCACCATCTGATTTAACAAACACCAATTTTCTTCCTGCGCAAAGAGAAGTTCTGGATTTTGAGTTGCTGTTTCCAATTAAATCTGTGCTGGTGGCATTACCACCCCCTGGTTGGTGAGAATACGCCCAGTGAGCTGGTGTTGAGCACTTCCCAGGTCCTGTCAGGGCAAACTGTACTGGCACGGGCAGACCAACGCCTGCTTGTAAAACTGTTTCCTAATGGGAAGAGTGAAATGAAAATTATCTATTATGCATGTGCCCTGTCTCAGAAACATTAGAGGCTAAGGCATTATTCTCTGCCCTCAGAAAAGCGTTAGCCTGTGGAGTTGCTCGCACGCATTCCTCCCTCTCGGCTCCCGAAGGTGCTGACTCCACACTGAAAGGTGGTGTTGGCAGCTTTGCTGCTCCCTGTGCAGCAGATGCTTTAGAGCCTGCCTGACAAAGGGAAGAAGGCAATTGCCAGTTGGAATGTGCAAACTGGAATGATCTGCAGCCATGAGCTCCAAGAAGTAGAAAACAGTGAAGACAGCTGCTCTGAGAACTGAAAAGAACTTAGGGCTGTTGACCTCTCTATGGAGAATTTTCTCTCTTGCATATTGGCAAACCTGCTGCCTTTTACTACCTCTCTGAAGACTGGTAGGGTGAGGGAAGGGATTCTTGCCCTCTTCTCCACACTGGTGAGACCCTGCCTTGAGTTCTGCATCCAGTTCTGGAATCGCCAACGTAAGGAGGAAATAGAAATGTTGGAACGGGTCCAGAGGAGGCCCCGGAGATGATCCGAGGGCTGGAGCACCTCCTATACAAGGACAGGCTGAGAGAGTTTGGTAATATATCTATTTGATATCTGTTTGATACATATATTAATCATAAAATAATGGATATCAAATATATATCAAATATTTTTATAAATGTTCAATATATATTATACTTCATAGATCTAATATATATAATGTTGTATATCAAGTCTATTTGATAAGTATCAAATGTGTTATTGATACTGGATAGAGAGCAAATGTTGTCCTGTCTATTCGCTGTTTCCTTCCTATTTGCTGTTTCATATCTAATTGCTATTTCCTACCTATTCATTATGTCTTAGCTATCTACGTCCTATTTCTCTGCTATGTCCCATCTCTTCACTATTCGCTGTTACCTATCTATTTGCTGTTTCCTATCTATTTGCTATCTCTTTGCTATCTATATCCTATTGATTAGCTAGTCACTAATTCCTAACTTTTCTCCAAGTATGTCCCATCTCTTCACTCTCTATGTACTATCAATTCACTATTTGATATCCATTCCCTATCCATTCTCTATCCCCTCTCCATTCCCCATCCATCTCCCTCTCCATCCACCTCCATCCCCCATCCATCCCCTCTCCATTCCCCTCTCCATGCCCCCTCCATACCCCTCTCCATTCCTTCTCCATCCCCTCTCCATTCCTTCTCCATCCCCTCTCCATCCATCTCCATCCCCTCTCCATCCATCTCCATCCCCTCTCCATGCCCCCTCCATACCCCTCTCCATTCCTTCTCCATCCCCTCTCCATTCCTTCTCCATCCCCTCTCCATTCCTTCTCCATCCCCTCTCCATCCATCTCCATCCCCTCTCCATGCCTCCTCCAGACCCCTCTCCATTCCTTCTCCATCCCCTCTCCATTCCTTCTCCATCCCCTCTCCATTCCTTCTCCATCCCCCCTCCATCCATCTCCATCCCCCTCTCCGTCCCCTCTCCATTCCCCTCTCCATTCGCCTCTCCATCCCCCTCTCCATCCCCCTCTCCGTCCCCTCTCCGTCCCCTCTCCATTCGCCTCTCCATCCCCCTCTCCGTCCCCTCTCCATCCCCCTCTCCATTCCCTCTCCGTTCCCCATCCATCCCCTCTCCCCTCTGCATCCCCTCCCTGTTCCGCCCCCTCCGGGGCTGCCCGGGGTTCCCCGCCCGACTCGGCGGTTCCCACGCTCGCGGGGGGTGGGGAGGGATGGGGAGGGCGGCCGCGCTCCAACCAAGATGGCGACAACCGCAGTTCCTCCCGCAGCTCCCCCAGCGCCGCAGTCCAGCACCGCCTTGCGGGAGACGCGCTAGGGCAGCGGCCGCAGTAAGTGACAGCCTCGACCCGGGTCCCCAGCCCTCGCCCCCCGCATTTAGCAGCTTTTTTACCTTCGCCTCCCTTCCTCCTCCCCGCACTTTCTCTCTCTGGCCCCCTTCCCCCCCCCCCCACCTCCTCCGGGTCTTTTTGCCGCAGAGCAGTTCTCCAGCCGCTCTGGGCGCAGGTGGGAGCCCCGAGGGGAGTCGAGGGCAGCCCCCTCCCCAGTGCGCCTCGTGTCGCGGTGCTGGGGTCGGGGGAGCGGCCTCTCCCCTCCGCAGCCCTCGCTGGGGGGAGCTGCCCCGACGGCCGCTCGGGGAGGGGGCGCCGGGGGGGTCCTCGCTTCTCTGCCCCAGCTCCAGACGAGGCTCTCGGGGTCCCGTCCGCCCCTTCCCCCTCTCGCCCCGAGGGCCCCGCGGAGCGGAGGGGAGCCTAGGGGGGGCTCAGCCCCACAGCCCCCCAGCAGCCCTGCCCAGGGGCGACGCCCCCACCCTCGGCCCGGGGAGCCCGCGGGGCCCTCCTCCCAGGCCCTAAACCGCCGGATCTGCTCTTTGTCTGCATTGTGGGGAGGGAGAGAGGAGGGAGAAGCGGAGCTCTCGGCATCCCTGCCCCCTCAGCCCTCGCTGCAGAGCCTGCTCAGCACCCCCCGCGCTGCTCCCACCCTTCAGCAGCCTGAGGCTCAGGGCAGGGGGACAAGTCGGGGGACGGAGTTTTTGGGGGGCAGATGCGTGGGCGGCTCTGAGGTTCCAGCCTGACCCAGATGTCGGCATCGTGATTTGCTTTCTTGCTTCCCTCCACCACGTAGATTTTGGGGGAAAGGTGAGGGCGGATTTTTTTTATTTATTTTTTTTCTTCCTGGGGAGAGGGAATTGCATGTTCCCAGGCCTTTTCTATTAAAAATCTGGGTGTCTTCTTCCCCTCCCCCCGGCTCCGTTCTGGTGCGGGTTGTGCCCAGCTGAGGTGGGGGTGGGGAAGCTGGAAGAGGAGCTGCAGATGAGCCGAGGGAAAGTCTAAAAGTCTGACGGGAAGGGGAGTGTGTGAGCAGAAAGCCTGAGCGGGAGAGCCAACACAGCTGGATCTGGGCTTCTGTCAGGGCCCTAAGCTCGGTTTAGAAGAGGGATCCCAGGTGCGGTAGGTTCCTCCACTGCTGCCTTTCTGTGTGTTAGAGGGGATTGGCGTGAGATCCTCGAGGAGCTTGGGCAAGTGGGGTCGGTTTGTGGGGCGCTGGTTGATTTTTCCGCCGTGCGGAGACCTGGAACGTGGTACTTGTAACACTGCAGCATTCCGCTCCGAATGGGAACCCATGACCATGATGTCCTCATTTCACATGAAGGAAGATTTCATTATGAGGAAGGAGGTGGTTTTAGGAGCCTGATTGCCCCGTTACACCTATCTTTAGAGGCAAAAAGGGGCAGAAGCGTTACATCAGGGATATTCTCATGGCTGGCAGTCCTGGTTGGGAGGGAGGCGGCCTGGAAATATTCTTGCATCGGAATGCTTATTTTTTTCTGTTTTCGTGGTGGAAGCTCTTCTACAAAGCAATCTCGATGCAGGCCAGGCAGTGTGCAGGGGGAACCCCAGTGGCAGCTGCCTTGGAGCGTTTCCTTCTGGAGGAAAAGAGGTTTTACCTGCAGAATGTGGTGTGGATGGTGGGGGTGCTGGGGCTGGAGGGTACCCCCCTCCCCAGCCGGTGGTGCTGAAGTGGACAGCTCCCGGGAGGAGGGGAGTGCTGAGTCGAACCCCTCTGGGTCCAGGGGTGCGGAACCCACAGCTCCCCGGGTGGCGAGGCCAGCGATGCTGCTCCTGGGGCCATGGGGGCTGCAGCAGACCACCCCTCCACCCCCGCCCCAGCACGATGGGGGCTGAAACCCATAACTCCCAGGGCCAAGGGTGCTGAAGAGGACCCCTCCCAGGGTGGGAGGTGCTAAACCAGACCTCTCCCAGGGCCTTGCTCCCCACCCTGGGCAGCGGGGCCAGGGCCCACAACCTTTCCTCCGCCCCTGCAGAGCTGGGCTCATCCCCACCCAGTGATTCTTGCTGTTTCTCGGGGAACAGAGTGCTGTTACGTAAAGTTTATGAGGCCGTTTGTAATCTGTAAATAGCCATAAAGCGACAGGAGAGGAGTTAATGCATTTTAGAGTACGAAACAAATGGTCAGTGTTTGTAGGGGTGCTCCACAGTGCGATTTTCCATATGAGTAAAATACAAGGCCTGTCCGAGCTTGCCTTGTGGTTTCCATTTGCTGTGTATGTAGAAAAATCCCATTCTTAGTTTCCAGAGTGTTCAACTAAAACGATTAAGTATGTGACAGAAGGGCTACTTCATCTTTTTTCAACACTTCTCTGGTGGCATTCATCCTGGGTGAAAGTGCCTAGAGCTATTGCAAATAATTTAACCAGTTATATAAGCTCATACATACAGCTTATTTCTAGATCAAGGTATAGATACCGTACAGCTCAGTGGGATGGGTATAATTATGTGAATATTTTGTGACAGAGATGGAAAGCTGAGTTGCTAATAAATAGAAGGCAGAGTGACTGTGTGTTGCAAGGAATTGAGCATGGATGTACTTCTCAGTTAAAGGAGATGCAATAAAACAGAAACAAAGTCAGCGCTGAGTGAAAACAGAGTGGCTTGAAAATCTAAATGACTGTATCATCTTCTTCCTCTCTGTTGTTACGTTTGCATTTGTTTGTGGCTTTGCTTGGCTTGCTTTTTCATTAAAGTGAACTGATACAGCTTTACATATCAATTGATCTGTACTATTTTTCAATGGCTGGCAACACGATTGGCAGCAGAGGCCGTATGTGACTTTGGGCCGTGTTCATGTGGTCACATGATTTCCATTCACTATCGATCACCTTCCTCCTGAAGCGGCTGCAGCTGCCATTGACATCAACAAATACACTGGAATCAATCATTTATTATCGTGTTCAAAGAAATAGTTTGGATTAAAGAAGATGCGGTAAAATAACAAAATGAAAGTACTAGGCTTGAAAACAAGCATGGGACAAATAATTTGAGAAACCGCAGAGAGGAAATCACATATATTGGCTTGTGTTAGTGGGAGTAGGGCAGAGAATTTGTCGTTGTTGGACTGTTGGCTTGAGTCTAAGGGGGGGGTGTCAGAAATAACAAGATACTTGGACTTTTCCTTATGCCCTATTATTCCGTTTCTGTGCGGAGTCGCTAGGCTGGAGAATACGAGTCTCTGCAAAGGGATCTGAACAGGCTGGATCCATGGACTGAGACCAATTGGATGAGGTTTAACACGGCCAAATGCTGAGTCCTGCACTTGGGGCACAACAACCCTGAGCAACTCCAGACTAGGAGAAGTCTGTCTAGAAAGCTGCCTGGAGAAGGAGAACCTGGGGGTGTTGGTTGACAGTGACTGACCATGAGCCAGCAGTGTGCCCAGGTGGCCATGAAGGCCAATGGCATCCTGGCTTGGATCAGAAATGGTGTGACCAGTAGGACCAGGGAGGTTATTCTCCCTCTGGACTCAGCACTGGTGAGACTGCTCCTTGAATCCTGTGTTCAGTTGTGGGCCTCTCACCACAAGAAGGATGTTGAGGCTCTGGAGCGAGTCCAGAGAAGAGCAAGGAAGCTGGTGAAGGGGCTGGAGAAGAAGAGGAGTGTCAGAGAGCTGGGAGTGTTTATCCTGGAGAAGAGGAGTCTGAGAGAAGACCTCATTGCTCTTTATGAAAGGAGGTTGTAGAGAGGAGGGAGCTGGACTCTTCTTCCAAATGACAGGGGACAGGATGAAAGGGAATGGCCTCAAGCTGCAGGAGGGGAGGGTCAGGCTGGACATTAGGTAAAAGTTTTTCCCAGAAAGGGTCATTGGGCATTGGAACAGGCTGCCCAGGGAGGCAGTTGATTCCCCTTCCCTGGAGGTGTTTAAGGGACGGGTAGATGAGGTCCTGAGGACATGGTTTAGTGTTTAATAGGAATGGTTGGACTAGAAGATCCGATGGGTCCCTTCCAACCTGGTTGTTCTGTGATTCTGTGAATGGTTGGACTTGATGATCCAGTGGGTCTCTTCCAACCTGGTGATTCTATGATTCTAAGTCAAGACAAGGTGGCTGCAGGAACCTGCTGAAACTCCTCTTGGTGTTAGCTCTGATTCAAACCTGGTGTTTAACGCTTGTGATGAAATGGGCTGCATGGCCAGCAGGGCAAGGGAGGGGATTCTTCCCCTGGATTCTGCTCTCGTGAGACCCCACTCGCAGTCCCGTATCCAGTTCTGCAATCCCCAACACAAGAAGGATACAGAGCTGTTGGACGCGGAGAGCTGGCTCCCTTGGGTAGAGTTCTTGTAACTTACTGAGTTGTTATTACAGAAGTCACTGTGCTGCTGATAGGGACTGAAAACGCCTGCGGTCCTGGATCTTTTGTTTCTCAGGTTTTTGTTAATATTTTCTAATATTTTTCTGTTGGTTTGGATTGCATCTTTTCTGCTCTCTCCTCCCTGTGTTTCTGTTCATTTTTTGACCTTTAGAAGCGTGTGTTTAAGTTCAGGTTTGCTGCTACTCTTTCAAGAGCGTAACCACTGCCCTGTCCTGCCCAGGAGACTTCTGCTGTGTCGTACCTCGAGTGGGGAAATGACCAGCAACAAACCAGTAAATAGCACTTGAGGGGGAAAACATTTCCTCTTCCTTCCTCTTTATAGCATCAAATGTGGCCTGAGAGCTTTTCCGAGGGAAAGGTTCCTCCTCCCACTCAGCCGCTGGTGCTTGTACCTTGTCATTGATAAACCCAGCCTGTTCCAGGCACGTGGAATTTCCTGCAGATGGAGAAGATCACCAAGTTCTTCTGAAGGCCATTTCCAGCCATGGGTTTTTCTCATGCATGGATATTTTGAGTTTTTCAGGCTCTGATGCAGTAGAATTTCAGAGCAATGAGCCTGAGGGAAGACCTTACTGCTCTCTGTCACAAAAGGAGGTTGGAGTGTGGTGGGTGCTGGCCTGTTCTTCCTGGTAGCCTGTGACAGGACCAACGGAAATGATCTCAAGATGTGCCAGAAGAGATTTAGGTTGGATATCAGGAAGAATTTCTCGAGTGAAAGGGTTGCCAAGCACTGCAAGAGGCTGCCCAGGGAGGTGATTGAGTCCCCATCCCTGGAGGAGTTTAAAAGAGGAGTAGATGTTGTGCCTGGGGACATGGTTTGGTGGCAGATTTAGCAGGACTGGATTGATGGGTGGACTCAGTGATCTTAAAGGTCTTTCCCAACCGAAACCATTCCATTCTATTCCATTCCATGACTGTTCCTCTACACTGTTTCCCTTTCTGCCTCAACCCTGCATGTTCAAATCAAAAGCCACGTGTGTCTATGTGGGTTATATAAAAACACATCTCGAAGGGTTCGCTCTCAAAGGAATGGAAAGATGCCTTGTGAGTGACTGAATCGTGCCAATTAATACATGAAGAAATGTATTAAAGCAAAGATTTTGCCTCAAAAGTGTTTCTTAATTTATTTTGACAATCAGTTTGAATAATTGATTAGAATATTTCATAATGTAGCAGTAAATGGGCTGCTGGGAACATTTAGAAACAATAATTAAGTCTTAGCAACTGGGCACCTCAGTACAGAATTTTTTCTGGTGTAAAATATTTGATCTTTCCCAGAGGAGAGAGGGGTGGCTGCCCCATCCCTGGAGGTGTTCAGGGCCAGGCTGGATGGGGCTTGGAGCCCCTGATGGAGCAGGAGGTGTTCCTGCCCGTGGTAGGGGGTTGGAACAGGATGGGCTTGGAGGTCCCTTCCAGTCTACACCATTCCATGCTTCTATGATCTCTGGAAAATGGTGTGTGTGAATACGCAATCTGAACTCCAGGCACCCTGGAATCACTGGGAGCGGCACTGCTCAGCCTGCTGGTGTTCCTGACGCTCATTAGTTGGAAAATATCGCTGTGCACCAGCCCACGGTGCTTTGTGACGCAGTTTTTAGCCACTAACAACACCCCCATGCTTGAGCACCCATCCTGCTGGCCAGACCTGGCTCCTCTGCCCAAAGATCTGGTTGGTGCTCAAAGGAACCGTTTTTTGTTGGTAGAAAGTTAAAATGACAGAGATCCTCAACAGCCTTTCAGAGAATGATCTGTGGGATTGCTTTGAATGTTGACAGCTTCTGACAGTCTCATGGGATTTTTTTTGTGTCAGGCCTCTTGTTCTTACTGGTTTCTGCACGTCCCGGCAAGGCCACATTTACTTATAAAATAACACCGACCAGCTTTTTGGGCTGAAGAGGCTTCCCGTGTTGGACAGCCCGAGCTGAGTGCCAGCAGAGCCACTGTGAAGGCATCTTTGTTGGTGGAGCTGGGGTTGAGCCCCCCAGCTCTAATGGGACAGGTAGGTGGGAGACAAAAGTTGTCCCACTCTCCAGTGCAAAGCGGTTCTGGTGGCTGGAGAGGGTGTGCAAGCAGGAGGCTGTTATACGTGACCCATTATTAACAGGATCGGAGCCTGGGAGAGTCCCAGGGCTTGTGATCAGCTTCCAGTTCTACCGCTGATTTTCAGGTGACCTTGGACAAAGTATTTTCCCTTTCTATGTCTCTCTTTTTCCCAGCAGAGAAACTTTTCTACTTAAACCCTGAGCTCTTCAGCAGGAAGATGGTTTCGTGTCCGTTCAGTCAACATGTAGCTATGGACTAATGGCAGTGAAGGTCTTTAAGCAGTAGTTTTATTTTAAATAATTGAACTATTAGGTATTGGCTGATACAAATAAAAGGGAAAGGAATGAAACCCACCTTACCCTCTTGGCTGTCCACCCTCTCCAGCGGGACCTTTGACTAAAACGTGCAGACTGGAGCCTGTGTTCACCTGAGCAGCTGATGTGCTGACAACCTCGCAGCGTGAGGCTGCTCTGGGGCGGATTTGGAGTGGCTTTTAGCAGATATTCATGCACTCTAGACACATCCTGTGTTTCCAATGAACACTGGAAACTCTGTCCTTGATAAATGCTGACAGATATTAAAGAGATATTGTTGTAGCCTCATGGGAAGCGGTTTTGTTGTTATTGAGGTTTCTTTTCTTCCTGCTGAGAAAAAATGGCAAATCCCGGGGAGGGGCTCTCGATGAGGGGCTGCAGGGATGGGATGAGGGGGAGCAGGTTTGAGCTGAGAGAGGGGAGTTTGAGATGAGGTACTGGGAGAAACGTTTTGCTGTGAGGTGAAGAAATTCCTCCTTCTGTCTAGCCTAAATCTGCCCCTCTCCAGTGTACACCCATGGCCCCTCGTCCTGTCACTCCAAGCCTGTGTGAACAGCCCCTCCCCAGCTTTCTTGGAGCCCCTTTCAGGTACTCGAAGCTGCTCTAAGGTCTCCTCAGGGCCTCTTCAGGCTGGACAAGCCCAACTCTCTCAGCCTGTCATTGTAAGAGTGGCTCCTGCTGTGCTATTAAAGTTATCAAAACTGCTTTATGGATCTAGTTTAAGAAATTAAATGAACATTTCATTGCCATCCTTTCAGTTTTCATCCTAGTTTTGTCCATTATCTTAATATGGGATAATTTAGTAGGAGGAAAAGGAAGTCAGAATAGGCAAGAGCTCCCCAGGATGCACAAGGCCCTGGTCACTGTGCTCTGTTGATACCAGACAAGCAACAGGCAGGTGAGGAGGTACCAGAAGCTGAAACCAAAGCGATCGCTTCTCCTCCCTCCAGCAGCAGAGCAGGCTGCACCGTGGCTGAGCTCAGAGCGGGAGCAGCGTGAGGCAAACGGGTTTATGGATGCAGCATGCGAGTGTCCCTCGGTTTATTAACAGATCTTTGCCCAACCCCCGTGAGGCGCCGCTGGGTAGCGGATTCAGGAGCGTGTGGCCGTGCTGGTGGTTTCTCTTGTTGGGTTTGTTTTGGTTTGTTTATTAAATGGCCACTTAGCAGATGAGTTGGTTGCTTCCCGTTGCCGGTTGTGGCATTGTGCATACAAATCAGGCGTTCGTTTATGCCTTTTTTTTTTCTTTTTCCTTTTTTATGCTGTGTCCCTGAGCTACTTTGGTTTCTAAATTCAGGCCTCACATATTTATCTGTGCCATTCAATTAGACCACATCCCCGATGCTGCTAGAGAGTTTCTCAGTATGTGGGAAATTTGGTAATTAAATGCATGCAAATGCTGCAAGAATAGAATAAATTAATTTTTCCTTAATATCAGCAGCCATTCCGTGATGTTTCTAGAGCTAATGTGACCAAGACACTGGCTTTTCTTTCCCCTCTTGACATCTTTTTTGAGTTTTTGGTGTTATTACACACTAGGTTGGACTCGATGATTCGGTAGGTCTCTTCCAGCCTGGTTATTCTATGATTCTATGAATACCTGGTCAATTTTACATGAAAAGAATCCTCACTTGGATTATGGTGTGGAGTTAAATCAGGAGAGGGATCTGTGGTTAAGTTTCCTTCCTTTCAATCCTATATCACGTTTTCAAGGAATCTGAAAGCCATTCTTCTTTCAGAGATGCCAGATCTTGACTGGATATTTTGATGCCCTCTGTGTGTTAGCTCCAGAAGTCGGACTTAGCTGGTGATCTTTTTTTCTGTGCTTAAGAGACCTTATCCCACAGAGCTTTTAGCTTCTCTCTGTGCCGTATACTCGTCGTTACTTTGCTTTTCCTCTTGAATTCAATCATTGGTGTCTGGGATCCTCCCTGAAGTGCCGAGCCCTGTCAGGGCTGGGTTGTATTCCAGCCTGCAGTGCTGCAGTGCTGTTGCATCAGTGCAGGGTTTCTGTAATTCCTCTCCTGTCTTGGCCTCCTCCTGGAGTGTGAAAAGCTCAGAGAGGTACTGGGAGCTCAGAAACGCAAAGGATTCTTGTTGGTGGTTCTTGAGCAAAAGGTACAGAGTTGCAGAGGGTTTGTAGGCGGCTGCATTCAGGTAAATGAGCTTCCTTGCAGCTCTGATGTTTTGTAGGGGGGAAGAGAGTGAGGAGCTCTTTGGAGGGACAGGGTCAGATCCCGTCTGTGCTCCTCTGCTGGTTGGACTGGAGAACAAGCTTTACGAGAGGCAGCTGAGGGAACTGGGCTTGTTCAGCCTAGAGAAAAGGAGGCAGAGGAGAGACGTTATCGTCCATGACTCCCTCCCTCCACGAGGACGTTGTAGCGAGATTGGTGCTGGTCTCTTCTCCCAAGTTAAAAGTGATAGGATGGGAGGAAATAGAATCATAGAATCACCAGGTTGGAAGAGACCCACCGGATCATCGAGTCCAACCATTCCTATCAAACACTAAGCCATGTCCCTCAGCACCTCGTCTACCTGTGCCTTAAACATCTCCAGGGTTAAATAGCCTCAAGTTGCACCAGGGGAGGGTTACATTGGACATCAGGAAAAAATTCTACAGTGCAAGGGTTCTTGGGCAACAAAACCAGCTGCCCAGGGTGGTGGTGGAGTCCCCGTCCCTGGAGGGGTTTAAAAGCCATGTAGATGAGGTGTTTGGCGATGGTTCAGTAGTGGACAGGGACGGTTGGACTCAATGATCTCAAAGGTCTTTTCCAACCAGTGGTTCTGTGAGACTGTGAGAAGCAGCGGATCTCCTTGCCTGGCTCTGCGAGAACCTGAAGCGCTTAGTTTCCTTTGGGTCCTCAATACTGCAGTGACTGATTTTGTTCTACCTGTGCTTTCTCCTCCTCTGCAGAGCTGACCTGTCCAGGGTGCAACACAACTAAAGAAGCAGCTGCAGGATGAAAAGATGGCAGCACGGCTGCTCGCACCACCAGGCCCTGATAGTTTTAAACCCTTCACTCCGGAGTCCCTGGCTAACATCGAGAAACACATCGCAGAAATGAAAAAGAAGCAGCGTCCAAAGCAAGACAGCAGCCACCGGGATGACGATGAAGACAGCAAACCAAAACCAAACAGTGACCTTGAGGCAGGGAAGAATTTGCCTTTCATCTACGGGGACATCCCAAAAGGCCTGGTTGCTGTTCCACTGGAGGACTTTGACCCTTATTATATGACTCAGAAAGTGAGTTCTGCAAGAAAGAAGTCGCTAAACCGCCTTTTTCTTAGGAAATTGCAGGTTTGGGTGTGGTTTAAGTAGAAGGCAAAGAGTGGATCGGGCTTGGTTGGTTGAGTCGTTATGTATGTTTCTTGGAGGTTTAATAGAGACAATGTGATCGATCTTGGATGGAGTTAGGAGAACAAGGTCTGGAAAGTCCAAACAGATGAAGTTATGCTAATGTGCCAATTATAACCGTGAGGGTGATAAGAAGAATTTAATTGAGAGGGTGACATGGTTTTAAGTGTGTATTTCATGACTTGTGTGGAATTCAGGCTGGGTTTGGTGATTGTGAAGCAGTGGGATATGGAAACATGACAAAAAAGTGAGATAAACTAATTAACTCGCTTTTATCTTCCTGATTTTTGGATTTTAAAAAATATATCCTTGGAATGAAGATGCTCTGGTAGGAGGCATCGATGGTGCCAATCTGTGTTAAGAATAAGTGTCGTGGTGAGTAAGCAACGTGTGTTGGAAATGGAGGGGAGGGAACTGCTCCTGGTGAGATACAGGAGAGCTCGATCTCTGCGTTTCTTAGAAGGCTGGTTGACTTCAAACTGAGGTCCTTGTCTCCTGTTTGATTTCCTTGCTTTCTTTGATAGAAATCTAAAGTGAACAAGCTGAAGGAATTCTCATCTATAACTCACCTGAGAAGCTGGTGTTTTGTCTGTGTATGTGACTGTACAAAACTTGAGTGGAGTGACTGCCATGTCAGATCAGTCACTCGTCATATTTTATGGCTTCGTGTTGGGGCAGATGTTTCTTGCCTCTTTTGGCAGCGATTCTGTCACCAGTCGGGTGTTATTTTGTGCTCTCTTTGTGCTCATGTAGCTGAATGAGAGGGAAATGAACTTTATTTGATAGGAGTGGTTGGACTCGATGATCTGGTGGGTCTCTTCCAACCTGGTGATTCTATGATTATTCTCTCGAGCTGAAATAAGAGAGAAGTGCTGAAGGGGCAGTGGGCATTGCCGTGTCCTGGAGCATTGGATGAAGCTTCTTTGTTGTCTTGATGTTCTAACCAGAAGTAGGAGGCACGGAGAAACCCCAGTAATCCTCACACTTTACCAGTCTCTATATTTTCCTCCCAAGACGATGCTATTAAAGAATCTTTCATTCTTTAGCCACATAAGCCACATTCCCAACTTTGAAGGCACCTGTCCTGTCTCCAGAAGAGAGGGAGACGTTGCTGCGCGTGGAGCTTCTCGAAGCCCTGCTCATTGCCTGCCCTGTGGAGATACGAGCTCCCCATGGAGCTGGAGCAGCTGCAGGTGGAGGGGAAAGTTCTGGAAAGAGACTCGCTCTTCCCATCAAGCCTGGTTTAATGTTTTATGGTTCTGCTGCTTTCCTTCAGCTCCAGTAGGGCGATAGCTCAGGTCTGTGCTGCTTTTTTGCTGCTTCAAGCAGGCAGCGACTTCCCACCAAGTAGTTTTTTTAGGACCATTAAAAAAGGCCCTTCTCTGAATCATCGGGAATTGTGAATCTTCTTGAATCATGGGAAGTTTTCCAAGATGTTTTCCTCCTCTCTAGCATTTGCCAGAAGGTTTTGCATCACAGGTCCTGTCTTTTAAAGCCGGACGTATGGCGGGCACAGGGACAAATCAGCTGCTTGTTTTCCCTTGCGGTAGGACATGCTGATCTTGGTTTGTCTAAGGAAACTGAAGCTGCATTTTATCAGAGAAGCTGAACTTGCCTGTGGCCTGTTCACTGAAATTTAAAGGAGAAACAGTGTGACCTAGAAACAGAACCACGGGACTTGGAGTCAAACTCCTGGCTTTGGAGCCCGGCTTTGCAAGCGATGGTTTTGTCTGAACTGTTTCTCTTTTCTCTGCTCAGTTTCATGTTGCAAAATGGGAGCAGTGACCCTTGGAGGAACCAGGAAGGCTCCTCTGCTCACTGGGAGTAGATTTTGATGCTAATTCAGCTCCTTTTTGTCTTTGCCTATGTACCAGGGAGAAGTTTTTCCTGATTCTTTGTTTTGCAAATAGTCATCACCTTCTAATTCCTGGCCTAAAGCAATGGTAAAAGCAATCCTTGCCCATGATAGTTGTTGTGGAGACCTGAAACATTTCAATGACAGAAACCCAAAAGGTAGTGATGGGAACATCCTTGTGTCCACGTGCAGACAAAGTCTAGGACGGTGACCTATGTGAGCAGCCCGAGCGATGAAGGCAAAGCTGCCGATGCATGCCTAGTGCTCTGGTCTTCCTTCAGTGTGCACTTAAGCAAGAGGTAAGGGCCGTCATCCTCTCTTATTTCCACAGCTTTATGAGGATTTCTCTTCTTTAATGTTCTTCTATCTGTTAGGCCTCTCCTCTTTTCTATTTATGGCCTAGATGATCACTCCTACTAAATGGTTCCTTACCCGTTGAATGCGACTTTTGCCAAATTGTGATCATTCTCCTCACGTAACTTCCATTTCTCTTGGCTCATATTTGCTACCAAACAAACTCGTGCTCCTGCAGTGGCTCCATTTACCAGGCAAGGTATGAGAAGGTACCTGAAATCTGGGAATGGAAAGTCCCTCAGTTCTGGGTACTGAGGCTGTGTATGAGCTGAGGTGGATTGGTTTCAATGGAAGAATCAACCCTGCAGTTGTAGACGACTGTCTGTACGTCTGTGACCCTCTGAGGCTGGAGTGGGATTGTCTGAGGTCACCTAGAGCTTAGGGATGAGCACCTGAGGATCTTTCTAGCGCGTATATGCCAATGGAGTGACTTGCAACTTTGTCAAGTCACATGCAGGGTTTGGAAAGGGGCCCTCTGGTCCAGAATGTCACCTTGACCGCCCAGAACTGGGAAAATTACAGGGATGTGAGGGACCAGCTTGTCTGGCTCTAGCATGTGCTTCAAGGAACCTTTGCTTGCGACTTCTGAAGGGCAAGGTGAGGGCCCTGCGAGGTCACAAGACTAATAATGGGGTTTGCATTTCAGTAACGTAACTGAAACAAGAGAGAAGAGTCAGAACCATCTCAAAAATCAACCTTTCTTCCTTATTTCCAACAGCTAATTCATTTCTCCAGGTTGTGTGTGTTTAGTGTTATTTGTTCTTCCGCTCCATCTCTCCAGGAGCCTTCAAAGGAGCAGGAAAAGTGTTTTCCCTTCCTAGCTGTCACGATAGAATGAAGAAAGGCGAGTATAATCCTCATCAGGCGTCTTGCCCAGT
This sequence comes from Coccyzus lansbergi, assembly GCA_033558105.1. Classification (NCBI taxonomy): domain Eukaryota; kingdom Metazoa; phylum Chordata; class Aves; order Cuculiformes; family Coccyzidae; genus Coccyzus; species Coccyzus lansbergi. The sequence goes on along the minus strand of JAUMJK010000080.1, from coordinate 169,718 downwards.
CCTTTCTGGGTGTTGGGCTGAAGGCAGAGGCTCTGGGGTTGTTTGTTGTGTGGTGTTTCATGAGACGACAGGGAACAGTGCTGCCTGCGTCCAGTCCAGGCTGTTGCCACAGCACGAGGAGCTTCCGTGGTGTGATCCGGGCCTGTCGAGTGCGGCACCGAGCGGGAGGTGAGAGGATCTCTGCTGCCGTCACCTAAATAGCTGCAACCCACTGGTGAGGAGTGGAAGGCAGGAGAATCGTTTCCGCTCCCGATGCAGAATGGATTTCCTTACATAGGAAGATTGCGATGTCATTAGAACTGGAATGCAGATCGGAGTCTCAAGATCGTGTGTTGAACACTTGTTTAGTTAACAAAATATCTCTTTCAGGAATGTTTTATTTCTTACATTTCAAAAAAATATGAAGAGTTCTTCCTATATTGGCCTCAAAATGAGAGAATAAAGGAAGCGCAAAATGGAGCAGGTCCTTTTTTTCCCTGTGAGCATTTCAGTGGTGAAGAATGAGTTACCTAGAAACAATAAATTCATCCCCCTTTTGGGGGAATGGACAAATAAATATTAAATATGGTGATTTCTGTAGTAGGTAGCACAATGCTAGGAGCCAAAACAGACTTGAAAAGGATCTTGCATTGACAATTTAATTCTGTAAATACTTCTCCAGCCTACAGGGTGCGAGAGCTCCCTGGAAATTCATTTTGAAAATAGCTCTGGTGAGGTATCTTGCTCAGGGCGTCATCGGGAGCCGTCGCTCTCTCTTGCCTAACACCGAGCGTACGGCAGTCAGTCAGCGCTCACTGCGGTCGGAATGTGGTTCCATATGTTCTTGGGTTGTTCGTAAAGCTGTTTCCATCTTCAATCTTCTGCCCACTCTTCCTCACTTTTCAGCCATTGCAGAACTGCTTCATGTAAAACCTGCTTGAAGCCAAAGTGGTTTAAATCCTCACAGAGCTGGGAGGCTCTTTGTCATCACTTGATCACTTCTGTCACGTTCTCCAGCATCGCTTCTTTAATGCAAATTGATTTTGAGAAGACTTCTCTCTTGTCACCTGACTTCTTTTCACAGAACTGTTTCTAAGGTTTCTAAGGTTATGGTTGGACTCGATGATCCGGTGGGTCTCTTCCAACCTGGTGATTCTATGATTCTATAAAGTGCAGATTTCCAGCCAGCTTTAAAAACACTTAAGTGGACAGAGCCTTTCTCACAACTCTGTCAACAAACTGAGACTTTTGAAAGTGCAGCCAGACTTCGAGACCCAGAAAGCCGCCCGTATCCTGGGCTGCATCAGAGGAGCGTGACCAGCAGGGTGAGGGAGGGTGTTCTCCACCGCTGCTCTGCTCTCCTGACCCCACCTGGAGTCCTCTGCACAGAAAGGACATAGATCTGTTGGAGCGAGTCCAGAGGAGGCCACAGAGATGATCCGAGGGCTGGAGAAGCTCCTGTGTGAGGCCAGGCTGAGAGTTGGGGTTGGGTCAGCCTGGAGAAGAGAAGGCTCTGAGGAGACCTTAGAGCAGCCTCCAGTACTGAAATGGGCTCCGGGAAAGCTGGGGAGGGGCTCTTGATGAGGGAGTGCAGCGAGGGGACACAAGAGGGGAGATTGAGATGAGATCTTGGGGAGAAATGTTTTGCTGTGAGGATGAGGAGGCCCTGGCCCAGGTCACCCAGAGCAGGGGTGGCTGCCCCATCCCTGGAGGGGTTCAGGGCCAGGCTGGATGGGGCTTGGAGCCCCTGATGCCGTGGGAGGTGTCTCTGCCCATAGCAGGGGTGGGACTGGATGGGCTTTGGGGTCCCTTCGAACCCATATCGTTCTAGGAGTCTATGATTCATCTCCTCGAAGATACTGCAAAATGCAGGTATCGCCTCACTCCGAGTTTTGAGCTTTGCCTCAGCAGATCTTAAAAGGGCTGAGGGATGTTCTTGGACCTGAACCAGCAAACATTTTAAGAGCCTGCAGCCATTTTGAAATTGAGTTTTAATATGTCAGCAGCATAAAGCAAAACTAAGTGAAGGTTTTAAATTGCCAAACCCTTTTTGGCTTTTGTGCTCTTCTTTCAATTGATGGGGCAGAGCAGCGACTCAGCCAGGATTTTAGGAGCTACACAGAGGAACTGGAGCAGCCGATCTTGAAACTGTCAGAGTCGATGAGCAGACTGGAATGTACAGGATCCTCTTTGTGTTCCCCTTGTTTCAAGAGGCACAGTGGTGATGGGTTTTATAGAGTAAGGAGTAAGCTCAAGAAGCATTATGGTCTAAAAAAAGAAAGCTGTGCAGAGCCTGGAGAAGAAAACGAGGAGTTGCCTAATGTAAGTAATTTAATAGATGTACTTGATGATCTTAGAGGTCTCTTCCAACCTTAACAATTCTATGATTCTTTGAAGGCAGAATGCAGAGTTCATCTTTGGTAGGCGATAGCCCCGATCGTTGGATGAAATGACTTCTGTTACTGCAGGGAATGCCGAATTTCTGGGTTGATCCTTGTGAAATGTTTGTTCCCATGTAATCCCTCCAGTGAGCCAAACATCCTGCAACCTTCCATGCAGAGCGGTTTCCAGCAGCTTTTCTTGCCTGGTTCTACCTTGCTCTTCGTGTGCAGGTTGAAAGTCTTCGGGCTGCTTTACATCTGTGGAGCAGCTCGTGCCTGTGTCCCCATGTGAAGAGCTGGTTTACTTCTGGCTTGCTGAGCTGTGTCTGACCAAACCACAAAGGCTCTTGTGCAGGGCTCCTGCCCCGAAGCCTCTGAAAAAAGGTTTAAAACAGGAAGACATTTGAGTCTTGGAAAGTTTGTGGTGTCGGGGGAGGAGAAACAGCTGGTTCTTCAAACTGGTTGCCCCCTGACCACTCTGTAAACCTCAACTTTGGGAAATCTTACAGCCTTTTATTGTCACACGTGAGGGTAATCTGGTCATTAATTCTTGATGCTGCAATTTAAGAGCTGCCCAGGCTTGTCTTTAAAGGGAGATGCATTAGTGGTTATGCTAACTAATCTTTTTCACTCTGTGCTGAAACACAATCTGATTATGATTTCCTTTTCAAATAATTTACTGCTCAATGGTCTAATTGAGCCAAACGAGCTAAAAGACGTCGTTTCACTTCCTAGGAGGGAAGTGACAAATTTCAGACGAGCGAGTCTCCTGGGGAAGCACAGCGACTGCGTTGGCAGAAAGCCCTCGTGGATTCCCTTGTGTTGGACTCCGGGAGGCTCGAGACTGTGCCAACCGGTGGGCTGGTGCCGGGGACCGAGCCTGCGGCGAGACCGGCTTCTCTCTCTGCTCCTCTGTGGCGCTCTGGGTTTCCTCCTGCCCTGCTGGGGCATCCTAGAGGGAGTGTAGGATGGGGAAAACGCTGCTGGGGAAAGGGCTTTGGCTTTCCAGCGCACACAAATCGCTTATTTCCCTTAAGCCGTGCGGGAGGGGCAGCGAGTGTGCTGGGATGAAGCACCCACTGTTCTAATTCTGCCTCTCCAGATGGCTCCGTGCGATTCTCCTGGTGCTTTTTTGCTCCGCGTGTTCGCCAGCGAGGAGCCGAACTTGCGGGGCTGTATTCTCAGGCTGGCGATGGAGAGACGAGATCCATTCTGCCTCACGTTTACATGATTCATTCCACAGGTTCTGTATAAAATAGGGAACCTCAACATCTCGCTAATTAAAGGCAGTGAGAGCTCATGACTCTGCCTGGAGTTGGTGCCCAGAGGTGCCAGTGAGCAGGGACCGTGGGTTCTGCCTTGTGTCTGCCAGGGGGGACACTCTGCGGTGACATTCTCTTTCTTCTTACCTGTCAATCTTCCTTTGCAGGTGAGACCCTGACTTTATAAAACCACGATTCATGGTTTTAGCTCTTAGGCAGGTTTGGGAAGGAGGTGCTGGTCCTGTGCCCTGGTCCGTGGCATCAAGTCTGGTGCTGCTGCCAGTTCTCCTCCTGAATTTCTGGTCCTTCGTGGCTTTGGGGCTCGGTTCTTATCTGTTAGATGGGGATAACTGTGCTTCTGCCATCGCACGATGAAAACGGGAGCTCGTGAATGGGAGATTTTGCTTCTGCTGTGGACGAGGTGCCTGGTAACGTGGATGGTTTGGAGTAGAATTATTCAGGAGGAACTGGTAGGTATGTTCTGCCCTAATGGGAACTTCGTCAAGGAGATTATTAGTTAAAAAAGCAGAAAATGCTCTTTTTTGCCATGGATTTTTTTTTTTTGTACAATATGTGCTCTGATTTTCATGCATTAACTCTTTCTCTCTCTTTTTCTTTCTTTTTCTGTCTCTCCACAGACCTTTGTAGTACTAAACAGAGGGAAAACACTCTTCCGATTTAGTGCCACACCTGCCTTGTACATTTTAAGTCCTTTTAACCTGTTTAGAAGAATAGCTATTAAAATTTTGATACATTCATATCCTTTTGATTATGGAGTTACGTTTACTTTTGTAACTTGACTGAAAAATCTCTTATCTATGATCTTCCTACTCCTTTCAGGCAGTGTTTTATGGATGATAGTTCTGCACCTGGTGAGGCTGGATCTACCCCAGACTGTACTGGTTTTGAGTGAAAGAGCCTGGTCCTCTAGATGCAGCCAATCAAGTAGACTTTTCATTCTTTTTCCCTGCTGAATTCTGCCTTGGTGTCCACTCTTTGATAAGTACACAGACACAGTTAAGTTGTGGAATAGATCTGGTTTAAGGTTGTGCCTCACATGAGGAAGAGTTCAGCTTTAGCTCCCTACTAAAATGGTTCAATAGAATCGGTGTCTGGAGAAAGAGCCAAAGATCCGTTGGATGTAATTAGACGCTGACTAATTTCTTGCTCTTTTGGCATCTCTCAGGCTTCCTTCTAACAATAAGGCTATTCCAAACTGTCCCTCTGCAGGGCTCCAGGCAGCTCCGATGGCTGTGGAGCATCATCGGTCTGCGTTATTACTGCGAGAGAAAAAATCCCCACAAGTACATTGAATGAGCTGCTTTGCCCTGTCTATTTATTTATTTATTTATAGAAAGCGGCTCTGAAATGGAAATGCCTTCATTTGTTGTTTTAGAGGCTTCTACCGCCTGACTTCCTGCATCTCCTATGGAGAAAAAGCTTTTCCATCCGTTAATGGTTGCAACTCAGCTTGAGATGGGAGGCTGGGAACGTTTTTTTTGGCTCGTGTGTTATTCCTCATGGCCCTTCCTCCCCCCTGGTTGCGCTGGGACACAGCTGAGAGATGCGGATCTCTCAGGTTGAGACCGAGATGCTGGCAGTGGGTCCTGGGCCTCGGTCTAAGATCATTTGAGTTGGCTCGAAACAGTTTGGGAAGTCAGACAGCTTTGGGTCTGATCTTGGATTTGAATCGGGGAGCCCAGCGCCTCACGGCTGCAAGTGGGAGATCTTGAACACGCAGAGGGAGTGTTGATGTTTGGAAAGATCTGTAAGCCTTTCTCCAAGCTTAGTCCTCGGTGTCCATGGATTGCAGAGCTGCTTTCCTGTTGGATATATTAGCAGACAATGTGTTTCGGTGTTACTGAATAGATGGAATTATCTGGGGAGACGTTTTCATCCAGACACGTGGTTTTTTTGAACTGCTAAGACATACCAGAAAATAGAAAATAAGTGGAATTTCTCTGTAGTCACCTTGCTCTTATTTCCCACGGCTGCTAGAAGCGTCTTGGCTCTTCTCTGTAGTCTCCAGAAACAGTCTGGGAATTGTAGTTGGATTTAGCTGTAGTGCAGTGATTTTCGGGAGCTGTAAGGGGTTGTTAAAGAACCGCGAAAGTGTCCCTGTGATCCTTGACTTTGCTCTACAGTATTTAGCATGATCATTATGTGCACTATTTTGACCAACTGTGTATTCATGACTTTTAGTAACCCACCCGAATGGTCGAAGAATGTGGAGTAAGTAAAGCTTTTATTTTTGCCAATCTCACAGAATGTTGGTTTTCTTCTGTTGAGAAATCTTTCCCATGAGCATGACTCCAGCTTGTCTTTTGTTTCCACTTTGTTTAGGCAAAAAGTGTTTGTGCTTCATCATTTTTCATGACTACAATGGCTTTTTTACCAGCTTCTCAGCACTCTTTCTTCTCCATGACAGGTACACGTTCACCGGTATTTATACGTTTGAATCGCTTGTGAAAATCATTGCAAGGGGTTTCTGTATAGACGGCTTCACTTTCCTGCGGGATCCTTGGAACTGGCTGGATTTCAGCGTCATCATGATGGCGTAAGTTGTCTTTTCAGATTCTTGCAGGTGTTTGTGCCATTTGGGAGGGGACGAGACCGTAGGAAGGGGATGGATGTGTAAGGAAAAAAATAATGAAGGCAAACGGAAGGAACCTCCCTCCAGATTTAGTTTTATTAGTATCAGGCTTTGTAACAGTGCCCAGTGGTTTTGATTGGCAGCATGTCCTGTTCAGCATAGGACCTGAAGCCAGACCTCTTCCAGTCTCTGCAACTCCTGCCCTTCTCGGCCTTGCACGTTGACATCTCCTGGGATGTGACCTGCTGGTCCCTAACTCGTTGCCGAGGAGGTTGCGGTGTCAGAAAAGGAGACGCTTTCTTGTCCTTCCTCAGCCTTTTCTCTTGTGCGGGATCAGTGTACGTTGGTCTGACGCTGGGGAGCTCATGGGGATGTTGGGATTCCCAGCTGGACCAGGAGAGGCATGCGAGGGTTCTGGTTTTTCTGTCCCAGCCTGCGCTGACAGTGGCTCAGGCTCCGGGGGGAGCCCAGGCGCTGCTCCCTGGCACTCTTGATTTGCCACTGGAAGAGATTTCTTTTTCCCTTTTCCATTTCTCATTGGAATATTGTACGTGTGTGTCGTTGGGCTCCTGGAGTCACCACTGGCCGATGAAAACTGAGGGGTCCTGTTCTTTAGGGCCGTAGTTTTCAAGGGTTCAGAACACTTGAATTTAATTGTAGTTATGTGCTTCAATTGTGTAATCCCCCTTTTTTTTGGCTGGATTCTGCACTCAGAGTTGTTGATTTTCTTGAGTTTCTGCTCTTTTTCCACTTGCCTTTTACGTGTGTGTTTAATTTAAATGGGGAGTTGGACATTGTACACAAAAGGCAAAATATCGGGTGACTCAATCCACATTGTAGTTTTTCTTCAGAATAGATGGAGATATGCTTAGTGTGGCGTAAACACACTGTGAGCGAGGCTCCCAGTGGTGATTAAACCTGTGAATTGTTTCTTTCCTTTGATTTTCGATAAATTAACAAGCCCATAAATTAAATTCTTGATGAATTAAATACTTGATAATTGAAATTCTCGATAGTTGGAATAACTGGTAAATTAAACTCTTGATAAATTAACAAGTGTGGCAACTTTTGAAGGCCTGATGCGTTGGTCTTACATCAGTGTGCCGAATCTCTAGCTGATCTAACTCTGTAACCTCCTTATTTCCTCTGAACTTGCCTGTAGACCCCAAACCCAAGGGGTTATTTTCGGGTCAGGGGTGTCTGTGCTATTTAAACCTTGCTAAGAGGGTCTAAGTTTTATGAATCACTTGTGGTGGCCTTTCAGCACCAGGAAGAATCTGGAATATTGTGCATTTCTTTTCTTTTTTATCCCTCCTTTTGCCCAGATGGCACAGCAGAAAGATTCTAGGTTGGGGTAAAATATCCCTCTGTGAACCTTGCGTGAAGCCTCTTCTCTGTGTAATTCAGGTTTATCCCCTTGTAAAACAGGGATAACCTCACTGAGGCTCACAAACAGGTCGTGAGGCAGAAAGGATTCAAGCGGAGGGCACTAATCAAAGCAAAAGGTGATCACACTCGATTAAAAATATGAAATGGAGTTAATAGACCCAAACCCACTGAACTGAGGAGACGTCCCCAAGAGACCTCACAGACTTGACAGTTTTACTGTAGAGGGAGCATTAAATGTTCACATCTGTGCAGATGAGAGCGCAGGAATCATAGAATCATAGAACAAGCAGGTTGGAAGGGACCCATCGGATCATCGAGTCCAACCATTCCTATCAAACACTAAACCAAGTCCCTCAAGAAGGAGGGAGTCCAACCCTGCTCCTGGGTGAGCCGCTTGCAGCGTAGAGAGACTCTCGCTCTCTTTTCAGTGTCAATCCCCAAACTGTTTTAAATCACAAACTGTTTCCTACAGGCAGCTGCGTGTGAGGGAAGGTGACCCCGACGGTGCCATTAACTCTGGTTTAATTCTGCAGGTATATAACAGAGTTTGTAAACCTAGGCAATGTTTCAGCTCTGCGCACTTTCAGGGTTCTGAGAGCTTTGAAAACTATTTCTGTAATTCCAGGTAAGGCTGCCTCCGCTCGGTGTTAGCTGTTGGGTACAGGCCCCTGTGAGTGACGTATTGCTTTGTCTGTAGTGGTTGTTTTCTTTTGGTGTGTGTTTTGTCATTGTGTTTTTTGTGTGTGACCTCCCTCATTGCAGATATGTCACAGAGTTTGTGGACCTGGGGAATGTCTCAGCATTGAGAACTTTCAGAGTTCTCCGAGCTTTGAAAACTATCTCTGTTATTCCAGGTGAGAACCACTAAGCATTCGAGGCTGGGCTTGCGTGCATCTCTTTTCAGTATTTCCCCCTGGTCCTGCATCGCTTCATTCCTCAGAAATGGCGTTGGGATGTTTTTGATGGGCTTTGCAGTCTGTATAAACAGAGAAGTCTGAAATTGAGGTTTCTGGGTTAGTGTTTCACCCCCCTTAGTGTAAAATTTTTTTTTCCTAATGCCTAATCTAAACTTCTCCTCTGTTAGTTTAAAACCACCCCCACACGTCCTGTTGCTACAGGCCCTGCTAAAAAGTTTTTCCTTGTTTTTCATACAATCACAGAATAGTTTGAGTTGGAAGGGACCTTAAAGATCATCTAGTTCCAACCCCTCTGCCCTGGGCAGGGTCAAGCTACCCAAGGCCCATCCTGCCTGGCCTTGAGACGCCCTTTAAGTATTGAAAGGCTGCAATAAGGTCTCCTTGGAGTCTTCTCTTTTCCAAGCCGAACAATCCCAACTCTCTTCTATTTCTTTGTGTTATCAGCACGAACTGATAAGGGTACTTTTGCTTTCTCAGGCTACGCTTGCAGAGACCTTTGCCAGCAAAGAGACTATGGAATTGTAGGGGCTCGTCACTTTTGTCCCCTGTCCAGACTGCTAACCCCATCGGACGCACGTGGCTGTCGTGCATGATGTTCTCTAGAAGCATCTGCTTTACTTGCACTGAATAAGAGTTTGCTAGAATAACCTTCTTCCTTAGCCTTCCTTGTGCACTTAAAAAGAGCAAAAGAGGTTTGGTTATTGCTGTTAGCAGCGCGCTAGGTGGACCTGGAGTCCAGTTGTGGTTCCATCAGCCTGCTGCGAGTATCAGCTGCCTTGCTCCAAGAAAAGCATCGAGGTTACGATAAGTTGCATATGTGTTTTGCATCTGTAATCGTTGCAAAGTAAAGATGATGCAACTTTAATGAGCTGCTTACCGACAACATGTCTTGTCTTCTGGTGGAAAGGAGCAGAACAGTTCCGTTTGGGATCATTCTCTCCCTACCACTCAAATCTAATGAAGTTGTTCAACTGCGTATTCGACAGCAGCTGATGAAAACTGAGAGGTTGTGTTGGAAGGCTCCGTGCCCTGGTTTTCACGGGGTCGGAGCATGGAATGGTTTGGTTTGGAAATGACCTTAAAGATCATTTGGTTCCAACCCTCTGCCGTGGGCAGGGACACCTCCCGCTGGATCGGGCTGCTCAGGGCCCATCCAGCCTGGCCTGGAACGTTTCCAGGGATGGGGCATTTCCCTCCCTTCCAGAGCACTCGTGTTTAATTTTAGTAATACGCTTTAATCATGTAAAATGCCTTTTTTGGCTGATTTCTGCACCCACGGTTGTTGATTTTTCTTGAGTCTCTGCTCTTTTTCTACTTGCCTTTTAGTTGTGTATTTAAATTGTGTGCAGAGTGGGACATGGGACACAAAGGGCAAAATAATTTCAAATGAAAGCAAGGAGGGGGTGATGGAATCTCAGCCTTTCTTAGTCCCGTGCAGCCATGCGTTTGATTAAAGTTGTGATTTGCTACACCAGCTGCCAGGATTCCTGTTTGCCTGCAACTGTACGTGGCAAAACCTTGGTTGATGGTGTCGGGCTCCGGGGTGGGATCACCCCGGCCAAGGTTTCTTGTCGAATGCCCCTGTGGCCTCAGCTAGAGCCTTGAGCAGCTCTGAATTCAGCCGGATCTGTGTTCTTTTCTTTTTTCCCTCCTTCCTCCCTTCCACCTCCTTCCCTCTCCTTTAGAAATGCAAGATCACATCAGAAACACTGATTGAAGGGTCCTAATATTGTATTGTTTCTGCATCTCACTCTTTGAGAGCAGCATTAGTGCTGCTCTCTCCTCCGAGTTCATGGATGGTTCTTCATACAGACCAGACTGGTTTGGAAATCCAGGCTTATGCTTGAGCTTGCTTTTAATTATTAAGCTTTACCTATTAACGATCCTGATGGCCTTGGTAAAACCCAACGAGCCAGCACTCCAGATGAAATCCTGCCCTACTCAAAACAAAACCCATGGTCTAGATGAAAGATTCAGCTCCTACGAGGGAAGGGGAAGAGCTGCAACCGTTTAGTTAAGCAGTAGGACATTAAGATGTAGACGGTTTGGAAGGTATTTGGTCTTTGTAAGTTGTTGTAGTTTGTGCCGATAAACCAGGATTAAACCCGACGGGAAGTGTCTGGGAGAGGTTTGTCTCTTAAATGAACATCTCTGTTCGGACAAGCCCTCCTTTCACAGCAGCGACTCCTGAGGGCGCTTTGCATTCTCCGCTGCAAGGCTCAGATATTCTCAGGGTCAAACGCTGGTATTTTGGGTTGTTCTAACTCTTGAAACCGCTGAGCTGGGCTCATCCATCACCTTTATTGCCGTGTGTGATAAAACCAGAGTGCGAGTGGCGGTTCCCAGGAACCCGACCGCTTTCTGGCATGGATCTTTTGGAAGGTGCTGCATGGATTTGAATTTTCAATGTCTTTTCATTCTACAGGAGTGATTTCTAGTCTTTTTTTCTTCTCCGCAGGCTTGAAGACCATTGTGGGTGCCCTGATTCAGTCTGTGAAGAAGCTGTCAGATGTAATGATCTTGACAGTGTTTTGTCTCAGTGTCTTTGCTCTGATCGGGTTGCAGCTCTTTATGGGCAATTTAAGGAACAAGTGTGTGATTTGGCCAATTAATGTGAACGAGACTTTCCTGGATAACGGCTCCAGGGGCTTTGACTGGGAGGAATACACCAACAATATGTGTAGGTATTTCTGCAGTGATGCTCCTAAAATCTTCTTAATTGACTTAATTCTTCTGTCTGGGATTTCTGGCTGTTAATGCGAGGGTCCAGCTCTGTGCAGTAAACCCCTCCCTTCCTTGGGTATTTTTCAGAGATCTGGCCTTGCTGAGGTGTTTCTGGTTGGGTTTGTTCTCTAGAAAGTCTGGGCTGTGCTCTTTTATCTGAATATTTTGTCTAAAATGTTGGTATTTTCCGTTTCATTTCCAATTAAAAGCTGTTTAAATATGGCAAATGGGAAGTAAGTCTGTCCACTTAAACTGCTGGGCTGAATATCGTAGAATCACGGAATCGTTAAGGTTGGAAAAGCTCCCTGAGCTCATCCAGCCCAACCATCAGCCCAGACCCACCGTGCCTCCTGAACCATGTGCCCAAGTGCCACGTCGACATGAATTTTGAACCCCTCTAGTGACGGGGACTCCACCACTTCCCCGGGCAGCTTCTGCCAGGGCTTGGACATCAGGTCCCTCATTTGGTTTTGCTAAGTTCTTCTGCGAATGCTCTTGGAGTTGTTGGTTCCTGTTGTGCTGGCAGGATTTCCCTGCTGGAAATGATGCTGTGGGTGAGCAAGGAACCAGCCTCCATGTTTTTGTAACTTGATTTCTTCCTCCTGTCTCGCTTCGAGCTTCTCAGGCAGCCAGTTTTGGATCAGATGCTGTCCTGGCTCCCAGAAAGGTGTTTAACCTCAGTTCACAGGGTTAATGTTATTGAAAGCTGAGCTACTTTACTGATAAATTTATCAGGAGGGGGTCTAGAGGGCTCATCAGGAAAGGGTTTTGTGGTCTAAATCCTCAAACTCTGTATGTGTGTGCATGTTATCTTTTCTTTTCCATTTTCTTCAGCCAATTTTTACATAATCCCTGGTGCCCCTGATCCTTTGCTCTGTGGCAACAGCTCAGATGCAGGGTGAGTGTTAAACTTTATTAAGAGACTCTAATTACCACTGATGTTGGCTAACAATGGCAGAACATTTTGGGTATTTTCTGCTGCTTATTTTGTTGGTCCTGGTGTTATTTTACATGTAGAAGGTTTCACATTCCTTAATCAAATTATTAATCCATTGTTACTGTCTGACTAGTACGATGTCAGCTGACGTTCTGCACGTCCTCTCAGGAGGTAGATGAGGATGAGGATGATCACGAGTGGCAGCGTTTCCCTCTGAATCCGATGATAGGCATCACCAGAGGAGCAGGGGATGGAGGTTCAGAGATGGAAATTGTCCATGTGCTGTTGGGTTTTCCCCAAGTCCCTCAGCTCTAAAGACCTTTACGGCAAAAGCTGGTCCTTTCGGTTCATGTTGGGGGAAAAGCCTCACGTTACCACATCGTGTTTCCGTAGGGCAAAGATAACCGAGCTTTTCTGAAATCCTGTCAGTGGCCTCGTCTGCCGTCCTGACTCGACACAGAAAGCAAATTGCATGCTGCTTGTTACGAGAGTTGTGAAAGTCTCCGTAAGAACAGATGATGATAGAATCGTAGAATAGTTTGGATTAGAAGGGACCTTAAAGATCATCCAGTTCCACCTTGATGCCCTGAAACAGCCTTGTCATCTTCTCCGCAGCCAATGTCCGGAGGGCTACACGTGCATGAAAGCAGGACGGAACCCCAACTATGGTTACACAAGCTTTGACACTTTCAGCTGGGCTTTTCTGGCTTTATTTCGCCTTATGACTCAGGACTTTTGGGAAAACTTGTATCAATTAGTAAGTAAACACTTTGCTTCGGTGTTAGATGGGAATTTGGGGGCAGTACAGGAAAGGAGAACGTGCCAAGCTCTGTTTTATTCCTCCTGTCTGGAAGAGTAACTACAAGTCAGGATGCACAATGAGATATTGTGTGTGGAGGAGGAAGGGGTCGTCGCCTCTCAGCAGGTGTTGTACTCACGAGTCCAGAAGGGGTGGTAGATTCTCCACCACAGACGATTGTGTGCGGTTCAGCTCTGCTCATGGAAGGGGCTCAGGCGCTTTGGAGGGCAGCGTGTTTCCTTGGAACCCAAGGACAGTTTGTGGACCTTGCTGGAATGGCTTTTCTTCTCTCTTGTTTTGTTTTAAAGGAGTCTTAGCATTGAGTTTCTCACTGTGCTTCTCAATCCTCTCCAGTTTGCATCCGCTGGGTGTTTCCTTCATTGAAGAAGAGGGATGTCACCTTTTGTGTTTAATGGGAGGTGTCTTAGTGCTTTGCAGTGGAAGTGCTGAGCTGTTAAATATTTGGCACTGCTGCACTTTCTTAGAAGCTTCCAGGTCAAGAAATTTGGGATCAGTTCCTGTATGGAGTGTCTCTCTGAAACTGCTTTCCCCTTACTTTTCTCTTCACCCTTCCATGCTCTTCTTCTTCCAGACCTTAAGAGCGGCAGGAAAAACCTACATGATCTTCTTTGTCTTGGTGATCTTTGTGGGATCGTTCTACCTGGTTAACCTCATCCTGGCTGTGGTGGCGATGGCTTACGAGGAGCAGAACCAGGCCACGCTGGAGGAGGCAGAGCAGAAAGAGGCTGAATTTAAAGCCATGTTAGAACAATTGAAGAAGCAGCAGGAGGAAGCACAGGTGAGTGTGAAAGCATCAGGTGGCAAGAAATTGTTTCCAGCTAGGGTGGGGAGGCCCTGGCCCAGGTTGCCCAGAGCAGGGGTGGCTGCCCCATCCCTGGAGGGGCTCAGGGCCAGGCTGGATGGGGCTTGGAGCCCCTGATCCCGTGGGAGGTGTCCCTGCCCATGGCAGAGGTGAGACTGAATGGGCTTCCAACCCAACTTGTTCAAGGATTCTATGATTCTACGAGATGCTCCCAGAATTTCTAGATAAGTTCGGGAATATCTCTGCAAGACAGCAAGTACATATTTGTTGATCCTTTATGAAGTGCCTGTACGCAAAGCTGAGAGGCTGAGAGAGGTTTCAATACCTGCAAAAGTGAGCTAAAAACGTTTACATGTCCTGGCTGCAGGTTGTTTCTAAAAGAAAGAATAAACATCTCAATCCTGTCCCAAAGACTTGTGCTTCCGTGAATTAAACCCCTGCCCTTTCTTAAAGCAGAAAATGGAGTGTTAATTATGCTAGGAGCTGATTTATTTGTCCATCCTCTTGCCTTCACCCTCAGGCTGCTGCTATGGTCACTTCGGCAGGGACGGTCTCTGAAGATGCTGTGGAGGATGATGGTGGGGGGAGGATGTCTCGGAGCTCTTCGGAGATTTCCAAACTCAGCTCCAAGAGCGCCAAGGAGCGTCGAAACAGGAGGAAGAAACGAAAGGACAAAGAACTGTCAGAAGGAGAGGAAAAGTGTGACAGTGAAAAGGTGTTCAAGTCTGAATCTGAGGATGGCTTGAGGAGGAAAGCGTTCAGGCTACCGGATAACAGGCTAGGAAGGAAATTCTCTATCATGAACCAGGTAGTCTTATTTTCCTTCATTAATGTTTATGCTTGCTTATAGTCAAGTTTAGATCCTGATTAGCATGTCAAAGGCATCTGCTCACCATCTTAAACTTGTAGCAGAGCAGGAGGATGCTTAGGGCACAGCCCTTGCATGCCCTTAGCTGGCATAAGTTGTTCCTGAGAGCAGTGAATCTAACCAGAAAACTCTTCACCGACGCAGCTCAGGCAGCCAGGAGTGAACAACTCTTTAAGTGCATCTGAAGGCCAAGTGGTGATGGTTTGGGTAGATCGGGAGAGGGAGCGAAGCCACTTTAGTAGCACTTGACAGCACTGCAGTATTTTCTTTCCGTGCTGCTCACACTTGTCATTCTTTCTTGTCTCCCTCTTAGTCTCTCCTCAGTATCCCAGGCTCCCCTTTTCTCTCCCGACACAACAGCAAGAGCAGCATCTTCAGCTACAAAGGGCGATTTCGCGACCCGGGTTCAGAGAACGAGTTTGCCGACGACGAGCACAGCACGGTGGAGGAAAGCGAAGGCAGGAGAGACTCCCTGTTCATCCCCATCCGCGGTCGCGATCGAAGGAGCAGCTACAGCGGCTACAGCGGCTACAGCCAAGGCAGCCGGTCCTCTCGCATCTTCCCCAACCTGCGCCGCAACGTGAAGAGGAACAGCACGGTGGATTGTAACGGCGTGGTGTCCCTCATCGGCGGCCCCCCTTCCAGCATGCCGGGGGGACGCCTTCTGCCTGAGGTGAAAATAGATAAGGCAGCTGCCACTGACAGTGTAAGGAAGTCCCTGAGTGGGTAGCGTAGGTGTGCTGCTCTGCCCTCTCCTCTCCCGAATGCCGCCCTCCGAATCGACCAGAGACCCTGGCGGAATGAGAGTCACTCGCTCTGAGCACAGACGATAAAGTCTGTGTCGGATTTAACACCTTGGGCTTTAACTTCCCCTTTCTTCCCTTCTTGAACTCAGCGACCCAGCTCCTTCTCCCTCTGGCTTCCTGGGAAAAAAAGGCTTGGAATTGAGTCCTCAATTAAAGGACTAAGATTATTAGGAGCCCTTGATGCTCATCAGGACGATGTGCGAGGGGCTGTTATTTTTAAACAAAGGAATGGGGAAACCAACCCAAGTCTGTTGCAAGTATTCTCCACAATGAGATCAAGTATTTGGGGATTTAAATGGAAATACAAGCAGTCTTTCCCCCCTTGCTCATTTTTTGCAAGGGAAGCTGTTAGGAAAACAAGGATTTTTAAAACTAAGTCATTTTAAGGCTTGAATTTGCCTTGCCTATGGCTTTTTGTAATCAGTTAATTGAATTGGTCCCAAGTAACATCAAGAATGCTTAAGAATGCAGAGAGAAACAACAAAAAGAAGAAAAGGAATATAAGTTAGGGAGGTGTAAAAGAATCTGGGTGGGATTGCAAAAACATCATCTGAGAGATCCCTAAATCAGTTGTTTCTGACAAGTCTGGTTGTCTATAAATTCCAAGCTATTTTGGCCTTAACTGGTTATGTTAAAGCATCAGCTACTACCTGTTTCCTTTTCTCCCCTGGTTAGCATGTGAACACAGTGTTTTGCTTCAGTATTTAATTCCTTTCTAACACAGCATGAATGCGGTAGGAGAAGCCATCTGCATGATGCATGTGTAAAAGAGAAGGGATTACCTGGCAGTGATTTTGCTGACTCTGTGTGTAGAGTTCAACATGCGACAAGCGATTCCTTAGCTGTCGTGGGGGCAGAGCTGCAGGGGCTGCGCAGAGACCTTGGTTCATGAGTAGACAGCCCCGTGATGAGGAAAAAAAAACCAGTTATCTCTTAGTACGTGAGATTGTCTGTGCCTGACAGAGACTGGCGTCTCCAGAGCTGCCTTAGAAGGGGAACTGCAAGGTGCCTTTAGCTCTTTGAGTCGAGGGGAACGAGGTGCACAAGGGTGAAACCAAGGTGCGGTTTCATGTCCCTCTTGTGTTAGAAAATCAGTTTCAGAGTGAGAGAGATCCAGTCTCCATTAGTTCCCAGACAGGGATGTGGCTGAGCTTCTTGTTTCCTAATTTTCCGATACAGATATTGAAATTGGTGTTGATATTGTCAAGTGCTCAGTTCATGAACTTGATGGGTTTGGGTGGCTCCAGTGAGCCTGGGGCACGTTCACACTCTGACTGCTGTAAAGTGGCCTGGTTAGAAGAGTTCCTGCTGCCTGCACTCCTTGCTTGCGGCACAGAGTGTAAATTATTTTGTGCACCAGCAGTCTTCGTTAGAAATGTTCTTTAAAATATAATCCTTAATTTGTCTAAGGCTCCAGAGCACTGGTGCTGGCAGAAACGAGGGCTTGAGCCTTGGTTTGACCACTTACGTAGTGGAGGAGGAGGAGGAGGGCAGCAGGACCAAAGATGTTTCACTCTTTTGGGCTTACGTGACACGTTTCTAGACTGAGAGTATGGAAAATACAGGGAAGACTAAGAGTTTCTATTCATCATTATATGGATTTTTGCAGGGTACTACTGAAATCGAAATTAGAAAGAAGCCTGGAGGGTCTCTCTTGGTCTCGATGGATCAGGTGAACGCGTCCTACGGAAGGAAGGATCGGACCAACAGTGTGATGACCGGGTTGACAAATACCCTTGTTGAGGGTAGGTCTGAAGGTTTACTGGGGGAATTTTCAGTCCGTAGGTACTGGTTGCCCTCTCGTGGTGTGTTGTAGGAGCACAGAGGACAGTTAGAGGGTCATTCCTCACATCTGCCCTGGGTTCCTTGTGCCGGGGCTGTGCTGGCTGTCCCTCCGCGTGGCTGGAGCTGGGGCTGGTCACAAAATCCAGAAAGGGACACGTGTGTCTGCTCAGTCTGTCCAAGAGGAGGCCGCACGGTCGTGTTAAACTACACGAGATGGCTTCACGGTGGCTTAGGGGATCAGAGTGAGAGCTGGAAGCGCAGGCTTGCGCCGTCTGGTGGGGCAAGTGCTGCAGAGATCAGTTTTGAGCCTTGGGTTCCCAGGAGAGAACGTGCGTGTCCTTCAGACACCCAGCACTTAGCTGTCCCTGCTCTCAGGTAGTACAGATTCATGCATTAATTTTGCCTAAACCTGCATCTTTTGAGTCCTTATCGATACAGAAGTATTTATTAGACTCTCTTGTACTTGGTTTTGCATCTGAATTATGTTGATGCAACAAAAAGTTGTGATTTTACGCTAATGAATATGCAGTGTGGAGATTACAGGAGTAAGACAATGTCTGATAGAGGTGTTCTGCCTTCTGCCATCTCCCAAGAACTGGAGAGACTCTCCCTTCCCCACAGTCCGCAGGAGAAAAAGATTTGAGCTACGTGAGGAGCTGAAATGTGAAAGCTGTCAAAAGGGAGAGGGACTTCTGCGCGAGGGAACTTCTCAAATGGACAGCGCACGGGGATGAGGTTTCCGACTACGTTATGCAGGAGCCAGCAAGAATTTATGAACAGCAGCCGTGTGAGGCCGATGATCTCAAATTCCTGCTGTCTCCTGCAATAAAATTGTATGAAAACTAAATATACTTAGAAACAGAGCAGGGTTCTTGCTGCTGCCTCCCTCCTGCGCAAACACCCACAGGCTCCAGGGCTCCGCTCCTCTTTTTTAACTTTAGAAATTCCAAGGCAACTAAACACTAAGCAACCAGGGAACCAATGAGAAGGAGAGCTCCGTGGTCCTTTTCCTACCCATAAAAAATAAAACTTGGCCACGAACAACTGTGCAGCCTGAATGGAACCATTGAAAAGTCAAAGAACAGAGAGAGGGGGAACTCCCGGCTTCATTTTTTCCCCCTAAGCACTTGAAAGAGGCCAGTTTAAAGAAGTGGATGCAGTGTCACGCTTGACTTCTGTAAATGGAGGTGGTTTGTCTTAATTGGGTTATTCCTGTCGAAAATCCTGTGCAGGATTATGTCATAGATTTCCTCTTTTAGCCCTTGCCTGCCTTCGGCACAGAATTCATTGCAGTTATTTAAAAGCTGGCACCGAAGGCTGTTCAGAATCTGTCACTTGCATTCAAACCATTTTACCTTCATCGGTTCTGAGTCAAATGGATCCCCGTGTTTCAAATAATTGGGGTCAAACCAGAGGACCCACAGGATGCTGCTTTAGAGCTGTGCTTTGTCATAACCCCGTGCAGATGGGCTGTAGCTCTTGCGTAGGTGCCAAGAAGTTGGTGAAGCTCAGTCCCAGGACTGGGCTTGGCTCTTCTGTTGTGGCCTTCTGCTCCATTGCCCACGGTCACAAGGTTCATGGCTTAGGAACTCTTTGTCTGAAGCTCTCGCTGAGCATCCTGAGGTTCTTCTGGTTTGAGTGTTGTGGGTTCACACCACAAAATGTGTCTTTGGCCCAAGAATGTTGAGTTGTTGTAGAAGCAGGGAGACACGAGAGAGGTCCAATACGTGCAAGATCAGTGTTTTAGCCGTGCTGAGCATCAGATGGATCCAGCAGCCTCAGAGGTGAAGCCCAAACCCTGTTGCTGTTTTGTTTTGTAACTAGAGCTGGAAGAGTCTCAGAGGAAGTGTCCACCTTGCTGGTACAAATTTGCCAACACATTCTTGATCTGGGAGTGCCACCCGTACTGGATCAAGCTGAAGGAGATTGTGAACTTAATCGTCATGGATCCTTTTGTGGACTTGGCTATCACCATCTGTATCGTGCTGAACACGTTGTTCATGGCGATGGAGCACCATCCCATGACCCCGGAGTTCGAGCACGTGCTCTCCGTAGGAAATCTGGTAAGACTGTTGGAAAGTATTCTTTACTGATCTGCTGGGGTGTGTTGCTTCTTAATCTAGACTTTAGCAAGAAGAAAGGCTTAGTCCCGGCTCTAGAGGACAGCAAGTGGCATGAGCTTGTCCTCGCTGTAGTCTGCGGCCACTCAGGGGTCTTAGAATCACAGTGATCCTCATACCATGTCAGGGGAACAGAGGCTCTTGTGGACAAGGAGATGGCAGCACACAGACTGCCTGTTTGAGCTGATGTGACAGGTTGCGTTGTTTGATGTTTAACCTGAAGATCAGAAAATGAACTGAAGTGAAACTTTGCCTGTTCTTTGTCTGTCTCTCTCCTCACCACTCCAGGTTTTCACTGGCATTTTCACAGCAGAAATGTTCCTCAAGCTCATCGCCATGGATCCCTACTATTATTTCCAAGAAGGCTGGAACATCTTTGATGGATTTATTGTCTCCCTCAGTTTGATGGAACTGAGTCTGGCAGACGTGGAAGGACTTTCTGTGCTGCGATCTTTCCGATTGGTATTCCATATTCTGGTTCTCTTTTGAATGGAGCCACTAGAAAGCTTTTTACGGGAGTAGAGGCTAAACTTGAGGAGTGGAGGTGGTGAAGGCTTGGGAGGTACTTTGGTGTACAGTACCCAACACGGATAGGGATGGACCACGTAAGAATGGCCTTCAATTCATGTGCTCGAATCATAGAATCATAGAATCACCAGGTTGGAAGAGACCCACCGGATCATTGAGTCCAACCATTCCTATCAAACACTAAACCATGTCCCTCAGGACCTTATCCACCCGTCCCTTAAACACCTCCAGGGAAGGGGAATCAACCACCTCCCTGGGCAGCCTGTTCCAATGCCCAATGACTCTTTCTGTGAAAAACTTCCTCCTACTCTCCAGCCTGAATCTCCCCTGGCAGAGCTTGAGGCCATTCCTTTTCTCCTCCTGTCCCTTGGGAGAAGAGCCCAGCTCCCTCCTCTCCACAACCTCCTTTCAGGTAGTTGCAGAGAGCAATGAGGTCTCCTCTCAGCCTCCTCTTCTCCAGGCTAAACACCCCCAGCTCTCTCAGCCGCTCCTCATAGGGTCTGTTCTCCAGCCCCTTCACCAGCCTCGTTGCTCTTCTCTGGACTTGCTCCAGAGCCTCAACATCCTTCTTGTGCTGAGGGGCCCACAACTGGACACAGGATTCAAGGAGCAGCCTCTCCAGTGCTGAGTACAGAGGGAGAAGAACCTCCCTGGCCCTGCTGGTCACACTGTTTCTGATACAATCCAGGATACCATTGGCCTTCTTGGCCCCTTGGGCACACTGCTGCCTCATGGTCAGTCACTGTCAACCAACACCCCCAGGTCCTTCTCCTCCAGGCAGCTTTCTAGACAGACTTCTCCTAGTCTGGAGCTGCTCAGTGTTGTTGTGCCCCAAGTGCAGGATCTGCCATTTGGGCCTTGTTAAACCTCACACTGTTGGTCTCAGCCCATGGATCCAGCCTGTTCAGATCCCTTTGGAGTCTCCCGACCCTCCAGCAGAATGTGGCAGGTTGTATGTTACGGTATCATAAACAAGATAGAAGCTTCGTGCTTTTCCTTTGTAAAAGGAGATCCCTGTGGGTGGGATAACAAAGTACAAAATGCAAGAGGCCAGATTTGAAGGGAAGTTGAGCAGTCCTTCCTCCCACTGAAGCATGGGCTGATGCTTATGCAAAATACAAGATGGTTGCCATTTAGAAAGCTCTGCCTGATGTTCCTCTTTGCTTGAGATGAAATTAAATTGTCGTTTTTCTGGGTTTTGTTTTGTTTGTTTGTAGCTGAGAGTCTTCAAACTGGCCAAGTCCTGGCCCACTCTGAACATGCTGATAAAAATCATCGGGAACTCAGTGGGTGCTCTGGGGAACTTGACCTTGGTGCTAGCGATCATCGTCTTCATCTTCGCTGTGGTGGGCATGCAGCTCTTTGGCAAAAGCTACAAGGAGTGTGTCTGCAAGATCAATTCGGAGTGTGAGCTACCCCGCTGGCACATGCACGATTTCTTCCACTCCTTCCTTATTGTCTTCCGTGTGTTGTGTGGGGAATGGATTGAGACCATGTGGGATTGTATGGAAGTAGCAGGACAGGCCATGTGCTTGATTGTCTTCATGATGGTCATGGTCATCGGAAATTTAGTGGTCAGTAAATGGTTACTGATGGTCTTTATTGGTTGCCTCGGGGTGGGGTAGGCAATGGGGAGACCACAGGGTTAGGGAGGAATGATTTTTGAGTCTCTTGGGGTCCTTTGTGGCCTTTGGCATATGAACAGTCCTGTTGACTTTGATAGCACAATATTGAGGATGTTCTTTGCTTGATAAGGACCTTAAATGGTTGCCACAAATAAAGGATCTGAGCGCTCTGCAAACAAAAGCTGGAGGTACAAAACCCTCAGTCTAGGGTGACAGACCCATCCCTTGCCTGAGAGGGTAAAAGAAGCTCAAAAGAAGCTTTCCAAAAGCCTGGAGAGGAAATAATTCGGTACACAGGGTACCTGAAGTGCTCAAATTGGGTCAGAAGTTTCTTCTCATCTGCCCACTAGCTTAGTCATGAGGTGGAGTTGTGTGAGGAGTCAGCTGGTAGAGTCGCACGGCCTGTTGTGTGGGAGGCTAGACTGGATCATGATGTTTCCTTCTGGTCTTAAATTTTATGAAGAAAAGCCTATGGAGGAATATGTGAGCAAGAATGAAGCAGTGTAAACAGCTGCAGATCTTAGAGGCAGCGTTGTGAACCCTCGCTGAGAGGACTTGTCTCACCAAGGGATTTTGACACAATAAGTCTTGGGGACTATCACTAGATGCCAGCGAGGAAGCAGAGCTAGGAGCCATCACTCAAAATGCTTTGATTTGGCCCCTTCCCTTTGAAATGGAGATGAGACTAAACCGGTTGCTGCCCCAGATCTGCCCGACACCAGCAGAGTTATGCTGCGAAGGGCTTCCCCATTCATGGAACACGTTGCAGTGTTAACATCTTGTTCCTCGAGTCCTCAGTAAGTCTCTGGGGCAACAAAGCTGGTTCTCCGTGTGAGCTCTGCAGCCCCTGTTAACATCAGCAGGATTTGGGTGGGGAGATGAAGCCCTCGTGCGTCAGCTCTGCCAAGTGTGGCCTCTTCTCTTCCAGGTGCTGAACCTGTTCTTAGCCTTGCTTCTCAGCTCCTTCAGCGCAGACAACTTGGCAGCCACAGATGACGATGGAGAGATGAACAACCTGCAGATTTCTGTTATTCGCATCAAGAAGGGCATTGCCTGGACCAAGGCCAAAGTGCGGGAGTTCATGCAGGCTCATTTCAAGCAGAGAGAGGCAGATGAGGTCAAACCCTTGGATGAATTGTATGACAAGAAGGTGAACTGCATCGCGAACCACACAGGGGCCGATATCAACAGAGACATCGATTACCAGAAGAATGGCAACGGCACGACGAGCGGGATTGGGAGCAGTGTGGAGAAGTACATCATCGATGAGGACCACATGTCCTTCATCAATAACCCCAACCTCACTGTCCGGGTGCCTATAGCTGTAGGGGAATCAGATTTTGAAAACCTCAACACAGAAGATTTCAGCAGCGACACAGACCCTGACGGCAGCAAAGAGGTAGGATGAAACGCTAAAAGGCCGTTCTAGTCATTTAGCCCTTAGATTAGACATTAGGAAGAAATTCTTCATGATGAGGGTAGGCCCTGGCCCAGGTTACCCAGAGCAGGGGCGGCTGCCCCATCCCTGGAGGGGTTCAAGGCCAGGTTGGATGGGGCTTGGATCCCCTGATCCCATGGGAGGTGTCCCTGCCCATGGCAGGGGTGGGACTGGATGGGCTTTGAGGTCCCTTCCAACCCAAACCATAATATGCTTCTATCATATAACAGAAATGCTTAACGTTGTCTATCCCATTATCACGAGACCTGAGCTGGGTCAGGATCTCACTGAGTTGAAGTGAGGAAAAAACTTTGGTTGCAGTAAATCTGGTGAACGAGTTGCCGAGTCATCGTGAACTCGGTATTTGTTGGGAACTACTTATAGACCTTATGGGCTTTTATTTTGTGTTCAAGAAACTTGATGACACCAGCTCCTCCGAAGGTAGCACCATTGATATAAAGCCTGAAGTGGAAGAAGTCCCTGTGGAGGCACCAGAGGAGTATCTGGACCCAGATGCCTGCTTCACGGAAGGTAAGCTGACTGTAAGTGTGAAAGAAACCTCCAGGTTGTTTTGGGGACCTCTGCACTGCAAGCATCCCTTAAAGTTAGATCTCAGTCTGGATCAGGGCTGCCTTTCAGCTTATTTTGAGACCCTTCTTGGACCCTGCATCGTTTGCAAAGTGGAAGCCTCAGGGATGCAGTTGCCCTCCCAAGGCTGTAGATGAGCTATAGGTTGGGCAAGTTGATCTTTTATACAACTGAAGCCTTGAAAGGGAGAAGAATCTGGCTTGTGGTCAGGTTTTTCTTCCCATCCCTGGCCTCAATGTCTTTCAGCAACTACTCCGTTACAGGTATTCCCATGGCAAAGATGTTCTAAGTGGCTCAAGGTCATTTTATCAGCATGTTTTCCATTCCTTTTCTTGTCGAGCGCATGGGTCCTTCACCAAATAGAATGAGTTCAGTTTGTCCCCAAATTGATGTTAATTCAGGTGCAGAAGCGGTGAAAGCAATCATCGAATCCTCAAGAATTTCAACTGAAACTCAGCGTATTTATATTTGCTTTGAGATGGTGACAGTTTTATGTTCTTAGCTAAGATTTAAGGTAGATTTCTGGTCCCTAACAGAGCTGGGGCTCATCCTCCTTTGTGCACTCTCCCTGCCGCAGGTTGTATGCAGCGCTGTAAATGTTGTCAGGTCAATATTGAAGAAGGCCTGGGGAAGTCTTGGTGGACCTTGAGGAAGACTTGTTTTCTGATTGTGGAACATAATTGGTTTGAGACTTTCATCATCTTTATGATCCTCCTGAGCAGTGGGGCTCTGGTGAGTAAAACCCAGGGATCTGTGCAGCCCATGGGGGTTGCGGTAGGAGCACCTGGCTGGGAATGCTGTAAACTGGGTGGAAAAGCAAGTTGGGATGATTCTTACCTGGAAAACAGCACAGTTCCGTTGCAGCAGGTGCTGTACAAAAGCCTTTTCTAATTATTTTTGTTTAGTTCAAGTTAAGAGTGAAGACTGAACACCTGCCATTCTGCATTCTGATCACAGCTTCACTAGAAACACCAGCATCTTGGACAAAGCCTGTATCTGTGTTCCATTTTCACATTATTTATTATCTTTCTTTGCTTTTCGATGTTTGCAGAGCTTCTTGACCTCCTGGTATTCCACCAACACAAACTGTCGCCGTGTGTGTTTGCTTTCATGCAGTACAGGTCCCTCGTTCTGTCCCACCACCCCTGTTCTCCAGCCCCTTCCCCAGCTCCGTTCCCTTCTCCGGACACGCTCCCGCCCCTCAATGTCTTTCTTGTGGTGAGGGGCACAAACTGAGCCCAGGATCTGAGGTGTGGCCTGATCCAGTGCCAAGCACAGGGGAGGGATGACTTCCCCTCTTTTTTGGGTGTTTTTTTCCCGGGCATTGCAGCTACCAGAGCAGATAATTTGCGCTCTTTAAAAAATGTAATTCTCTGCTCATCTCACTGTCGTTTGAATAAGCTTGTGGATAACAACATTGAATCATGGAATAAATCTGATGTAATAACACAAGTTCCTGCTTATTTCCCAGGCTTTTGAGGATATTTACATCGAACAGCGAAAAACCATACGGACCATCCTGGAGTACGCGGACAAGGTCTTCACTTACATTTTCATCCTGGAGATGTTGCTGAAGTGGTGTGCTTACGGATTCGTCAAGTTCTTCACTAACGCTTGGTGCTGGCTGGATTTCCTCATTGTGGCTGTATGTATCCTCTCCTCCTTTTTTTCTGCTTGGGCACAAATGTTAGAACCACGATGGGGTCGTGTTTTCTCCTGGCAGGTGTCCTAACTGAATCATGTATTTAATGAGGATTCAGTTCCAGGTACCCGTAAGGTTCCAAACCCAGGATGAAGCCCTTGAGCCCTTTCGAGCTGGTGTTTCCCTGCTGGAAATTGGAATTTCTGCCCTGCAGGTCCTAAAGAGCCTGCAGAGACACAGCAAGAGGTTTCCAGCCCTTGGCTATTCTGCTTCGCTGAAAATACAGTTTCTGAGCAGCCTGCTGAGCTCCTGCGAGGAGTTAACAGTGGGAGAACTTGGGCAGATGTGGTATTCCTCGGTGATATCTTCTTTCTGTAAACGTTTGCTTGCGTTACGAACCGTGGAAGGATGAGGCCAGCAAAGGCTTCCCCTCCTCCCACCTAACGAGGTTCGTTGTTCTGATCACTGGGCGCAGGCACTGGTGGAAGTCTGAGTCCTTTGAAAGCTTTGAAAGCAAAAGGAAGTTCGACTTCATCCTCCTCCTGCTAAAAAGATCTAATGCTCAGAAGAGAAAAAGCAGGATCAGATCAAAGAGCAAAGAGAGCTCACTGAGAGGATATTGCCGCACAAATAAGGGAAAGGGTCAGTCTGGGCAGTTCAGGATATGATTGCCCTGGAATTCCTCTGTGGAACATAGCGTCAGATCATAGATTTATAGAATGATTTGAGTCGGAAGGGAACTTAAAGCCACGGGCAGGGACTCCTCCCACGGAATCAGGGTCTCCAAGCCCCATCCAGCCTGGCCCTGAACCCCTCCAGGGATGGGGCAGCCACCCCTGCTCTGGGCAGCCTGGGCCAGGGACTCCTCACCCTCACAGGAAAACATTTCTCCCTAAGATTTCACCTCAGTCTCCCCTCTTTCAGCTCAAAGACATTCCCCCCTCGTCCTCTCCCTACACTCCCTAACCAAGAGTCCCTCACCAGCTTTCCTGGAGCCCTTTCAGTGCTAGAAGCTGCTCTAAGGTTTCTCTGGAGCCTTCTCTTCTCCAGGCTGAGTAACCCCAACTCTCTCAGCCTGTCCTCACACAGGAGGTTCTCCAGCCCTTGGGTTGTCTCTATGGCCTCCTCTGGACTTGCTCCATTGGATCTCTATCTTCCCATGTGGGATGCTTTGATTCAGTGACCCCAAGATGCTGTTCAGTATCATTATCACTCTGGAAAAGTTGCTGAGCAGGTGGAGCAGCTTGGCTGGGGATGCAGAGGCAGAAGGGGCTCAGGATCTGGCTGCATCCAGCCCAGTGTCCTGTCTTTAGTGGACCAGTGTGATGCTTTAGGGACAGGGTCGGGGACAGGGCTGTGTGATGAGCACCCACCAGCGACGTACGGCACCAAGGGCGTCACTGAGCTGTTTTGGGAGCAAAGTTTCATGGCCAGCTATGTCATAAGTTTCATTTTCTTCCCAAATGTTTGGTTGCTGGAGTAAAGGGAAGGCACTTGCCAGCCAGGTAACACGTTTACAAGAAGGAACAAGCGTGTGTGTACAGGTATCCTGAATTCCCAGTGCTTTAGGCAAAATCTCCCGTTTCACTTGGCATCACGAATAGGGAAGTTGAGCATTTTTGCCTACAAAAAACTTGAAATGTGAATTTGAGATATCAAACCAACAAAACCTCAGTTCTGCAGTGTGCCCTGTATGTGATAAATCACATTTTTTTCAGTCCAGTTTTCTAAGGTGCCATAGATGGGGTTCAGTGCAGTCAGGGTGGCAGCCGGAACTCGTAGAGAAATAAAACTTTGCATCGTAATGATACTGTTGAATGTTATTTTTCAGGTTTGGTAGCATTGTCAAATAACTCTCCTCTGATTCCCAAAGCTTGCTGGGTGTATTTGTGAAGACAAAGTCTTTTTGTGGGTAATAATGAAGGCTTCTGCTTTTCAGTCGATCTGGAATTCCTTGTCTGACATCGGTGCCTGCTGTGTCTCCTGTCAGAGTGTCCCCAGAGAATAACCCTGACAAGCCCCCCCGCCCCGAAAGCCAAACCAGCCTCGAGGCAGGTTCCTGCCTGCTTGTGATCATAGATTTATAGAATGATTTGAGTTGGAAGGGAACTTAAAGCCTATCCACTTCCAACCCTGCTGTGCACAGGGACACCTCCCACGGGATCAGGGGCTCCAAGCCCCATCCAGCCTGGCCCTGAACCCCTCCAGGGATGGGACAACCACCCCTGCTCTGTGCACTCTGGGCCAGGGCCTCCCCACCTTCACAGCAAAAGATTTCTCCCCAAGATCTCATCTCAATCTGCCCTCTTTTCAGTTTATCCCATATCTCCAGATCCCATCCTCATGTTGACATTTGGGAGCAGGATTTGAATGTTCCGGTGCCGCTGCAGGCTTGAGCCTTGTTCTGAACAGGCTGGTTTTGCTTCTCTGAGGCTTTGTTGGGGACCTTTGGGACACTCCTGGCATGGGGTTTCAATCCGTGGAATTCTAAAATCAAGAAAACCACATGGAAAAATCCAGAGAGTCGTGTGGCAAAAGGTTGTGGTCACTAGTTTTGGGGCAAATAGGAAGACAGAAAAAGCACAAAGCACATGTGTGAACAGTCAAATGAGATGAAATCGCTTCGTGTTCCCATGTGTCTCTGTATTTGAAATCTGGTCCTGCGGTTTTCCTGGAATACATGTGGATTGAGTCACCCTTGTAATTAATTTCATGTTATTATCTTAATGTCTCTTTTTTAAAAAAGAAAACACTAAGTAGGAAGTGTCTGTTGTGGGAATTAAGCTGAAACCCCACCTCTTGTAGGAGGAGGGCTCCCTTTTTCCATTATTTGTTCCTGTATATCGATGTCTTTTTTTTTTCCCCTTGAAAACAGTTGATTACATCTGTTTATCTGTGTCTGTAATGTGGTACTGGCCAAAACTGGGAGGCAGTGGGACACCAGTGGCTCAGTGTCTGTAGAAACTCTTTCTATATGGCCAAGTCATGCCTGACCTTAATCTAAAGGGGTTTCAGTTGGTTCGTGTAGGGTGTGGAGAGCTACCAGCTCAAAAAGTAGGTGGCCCCAGTGCTCTTAGACCTTTAATCCAATGGGATTTAATCCTGCAGGACCTGAGCTGCCCTCAGAACCGTGGTGGAGGGTGTTCAGTCATTCACAAACATTAGAGCCTAGAGCTGATTCCAAGCGGCTCAAGAAAAGGGATTGTGGTTCTGGTGCTGAAAACTGGGCGTAAGGAACTTGCCCCCAGCTAGGTGGCGGCGTCTGAGCGGCCCCACGATCGCTGGGCAGCTCAGCGACTTCCCCAAAGGGAGCAACTTGGAGCAGGCGAAAAAACCCACCAGGCAGTTGCTCTGTGTCACAAGCAGAGAAAAGAAGCCTCAGGCTTGGGGTTTTCTGACCGTAAAAGTTAGAACCGGCCGCCCGTCTGTGTTTTGCAGAGTTGTTGTGGCAGCAACGAGCTCAGGGTGAGGCCGCGCTGCTCCTCGTGGCCTCCTCGTGCTGTACGCGGTGGGCGCAGGCCGTGCAGTGTGTGTATTTATCTGTATTCTTTCTCATAGGTACCTTTAACATTTGTCTGGCTTCAATTTAATGGGAGCCGCTGGGATCCTGCAGACAGGAAAGGGCGAGGGTAAGGTTTTTGTCATCGTTTGGGCTCTTCCTTCCGACAAGACCCCTTCTCTGTCCGTGTGTCTCTGCCTCTCTCTCACTTCTCTTTCCCCATGTTCTTTTCTTATGCCTTTCTCAACCGCATTATTTCCTTCCAGGTCGTTTCAGTCAAGTGAAGTAGGCAGCTGGTGTCATGTCTTCGGTATTTATTCCCGGCTGGGCTGGGCAATCAGTGCTAGGGGATTCATTCTAACAGTCTGGAACCTTTGTTTTCTTTCTTTTTTTTTTTTGTTTTTTTTTTTTTTGTTTGTTTCTTTTCTTTCTTTCTTTTCTTTTTTCTTTCTATTTCCTGTGTAGGTCTCTTTAGTCAGCCTTATAGCTAATGCCCTGGGCTACTCGGAACTAGGTGCCATAAAGTCCCTTAGGACACTAAGAGCTTTGAGGCCTTTAAGAGCGTTGTCCCGATTTGAGGGGATGAGGGTAAGATGCCATTAGCAGCTGATCCTTCTGCATGCCCGTGGAGCGGTTTTTTTTAAGCATGCTAGAACTGATCAAAATTGGTGGAAAGACAATTCCAAACGGAATCATGATGCAGCTGCTGACTCGATCACCTCTACGTGGATGTCCCCTCACCCTGCCCACCGCCGCACCCTCCCCTCTTAACAACGGGAGATGCATCCAGCTGCCTCATTACATTAATTACTGGCCCAAACCACATGCCATTCGTAGATGACGTTAACACTTGGCTGTTCTCATTGAGCCTGGCTTTGACCTCTCGCATCTGAGGGGGCTTCTCAGCTGTAACTTTTCTTATCTAGGGAGAATCACCAGGTGCAAAGAAGCAGAATTTGAACCACCTCAGTGTCTCCAGCCCCTCTCGGTGTTGGCCGCTGGTGGAGTTGGATTGAAAGACTATATGGAAAGGGGTTTTTAAAAATGCAATCTGCCTGCAAGGGGGAAAAAGGCTGCTTCCTTTCTTGGATCACTCAGACCTGCAGGAAGGGACTGGCGGGGAGCTCAGCTCTTTGAAAAAAAGGCTTTGGTTTAATTCCTCTTGTTGCACCTTGTTGTTCTCGGTCCAGTCTGGTGGTGACTGGAAGCCTTGTCTGATAGTGAAGCTTTTCCTTTCCACTCCCTCCCTTTTACCATGCTTTATGGTCTCCTGTCCTGTCGCTGTGGAACCAGCCACGAAGCACAAGCAAAGCATTGAACTTAACAAGCTTTCCTTAAATTATTAGACGGCACCTTCGCCTTGGGGGTTCGAAATTATCGCAGCGTCTCCTTACTTTGCCTCCATTACTCTGTATTTTGGTGCTTTTTTTTCCCATTTGGGATTGAAATAACCAAATAAGAACATGCGAAACAATTGTGTTTCCATTAAGTGAAGGATATGATGTCTTAAAGGACTTTCCGGTTCCTCTTAGAGCAATAATTTAGATCTTTTGTGCTAAATCCCAGTTGGCTCACGATTAGAGATGCGACAAGAGATAAAATGATGTATTTTTTTCAATCCACCTGGATCTTCCTGCTCTCCTTTGAATTTACTGTAACAGCACGAGAGAGGTGACAAACCGAGCAGGGATCCTCAAATTCCAGAAGCAAAAGCAGTAAACGACACCATAACAAATCCAGAGAGGGTTGTTTTTTCCCCTAATATCTTATCCTGCTATTATTTCTTTGTGTGAGTCAGCTTCATGCCAAACCTTAGCGTAGAATTCAGGCTGAAAGGATGAAAACGCTTCCATCGGCCCAAAGCCGGCACTGTTGCTGGGCTGGTGCAGGTCCCTCCTAGGAGAATGATCACAAAGGAAAAGACCTACCAGTAAACCTGGAGATATTAAAAGCTATTTTTGAAGCTGTGCTGGAGAGAAGCTGTGATTCCTAATGCCCAGTCTGGAAATTCTCGTGTTTAAAGTGGTGGATTTTCCCCACAGCAGAATCGATAGAGAATTGTGGCTGCAGCCCCGGTAGTTGCCTAAACCCTGTTATTCTTCCTTTGGTTTGACTTGGAGACAAATGTCTCTGCCCCATGCAGCCAAAGCAGCTCTTCCGAGCCAGAGAATAGCGATCTGAAATGCCTTTGCAACGGAAACCAAAAATGTAGTTCTTTGCTTTTCTCTACTCCATAATAATCTGCATTTTCAAGAGCTTGCTCTGCTCTTCAATTATTCAGGAACTTTGACAGTTAATGCTATGAAACGTGCATGCGGTTTTGTCAGTCTGCACACAGAAGCCATGTTCCTTCACTCACATCTCGAACATTGGATAAATTTAATGTCCCGTAAGTGACCCTATTTCAGGAGGATCTGACCTTTTGTTTGCTTCCCCTGCTGGAATAAACCAGCAGATCAATACCTGGAGGAGCTTGAACCCTAAGAATGTGGTGGTGTCCACAGCAGAGCATCCGAGTTGGATGAAGGGAGAACAAAAGCAGAGGATAGAGCCTGTCTGGAGGGCCTGACTCTAATCTGTGCCGTTATCCCTTACTGGGGATACAACGAGGAGTTCGTAACATCATTTAGCAGTCGTGGTGCTCCTCAACTCTCCTTTGCGCCCACGGCCGTGGAAGGCAGAGCTTAGCGCGTGTGTGGCGGTTGCATCCAGCAAACCCAGATTGTCGGAGGAGAGAAGGCGCTTGGTGGTGGCTCAGGTGCCGCCACGTGAGGACTCGCATGGAATTGAACAGACTTTCTGAAGTGAGGCGAAGGGGTTTAGATTCTGTTCACGTACTAAATTAGTAGATCATCATAAAAGATTTAACATCCTGCTGACCTAACTCTATTCCGAGCCTGATAGCTTCCATTTTGCCAGGGATGCTTAGGGACACAGTGCTCCCGACCTCTGAAAGGCTGTAATTAGGAGAAGGTGTTAGATACGAGCTCTCCCAAATCCCGTTATCGCTTCCCGTGGTGTTTGCTGCAGTTTAGAGGAAGGAACATGGCTTTCCTGTCTTCTTGAGCCTGCCCAGCTGCATGCTCAGCTGTCTGCCTGAGACAACATGATCGGCCTTGCTTAGTCACAAATATGATCTCGATGTTTATGGCGACTCACTGCTTCGTCTTAACAGAGCGACGCTGGGCTTGGTCCTGTCCCCACCGGCGTCAGTGCCACCCTGGTTGCTGGTGACATCGGTGGGAGCAGGAGACAGGCTCTGAAGTGCTAACAGCCTTGTTTGAAAGTGGGGAATGGCCGGAACGGCCACTGGCTGACAAGACCCATGGAATAAATCCATGAGCAAAAGTGACCTCAGACTTGGCTCTCAGAAAATTCTAGCTAGGAGCCTGCTTGTTCCTCAGAAGAGAGTCTGAACCTCACCCAGTAATACCCCACCCCCCACCCCCGCCTCTCCTTTTTGGGCAAATAAAATCATTTAACCCCGTGGTTATTTAACCAAAGAAGTACCGATCCAAACACAAACCAAATCCATTTTACAACTTGGCCTGTTTTGTTTTAAAAACAGAGCTTCCCTCGGTGCCTTGTGAGCCAATTTTTTTTTTTTTTTTTTTTTACTGCTTGGAATAAGTTCACTGCCAACTTCTGCGTGGAGTAAACGCCACGGATCCGTCAGTGGCCTTACCTCCTATTCCCCCCCAAAAACAGCTGTACTGATGCTCGCTGTCTCCTGCCTCGTGTTTTATACTGAAACTTTTTCCCACCCCTTCCAACACAGGTGGTTGTCAACGCCTTGGTTGGCGCTATCCCTTCCATTATGAATGTGTTGTTGGTCTGCCTTATCTTCTGGCTGATTTTCAGCATTATGGGGGTTAACCTGTTTGCCGGGAAATATCATTACTGCTTTAATGAAACAGCTGAGGAGCGCTTCGAAATAGACATTGTTAACAACAAGACCGACTGCGAGGCGCTGATGTCGCCCAACTCCACCGAGATCCGATGGAAGAACGTGAAAATTAACTTTGACAACGTTGGGGCAGGATACCTGGCGCTGCTGCAAGTCGTAAGTTGGGCTTCCCCCATCTCCCTACGCTTCGGGTCGGGGTGCCCCCATTTTGGGGCAGGAGGCGCTGTTCGGGGTCAGGGGGCTCCTGGTTCGGGCCTTGGGGTG
This sequence comes from Coccyzus lansbergi, assembly GCA_033558105.1. Classification (NCBI taxonomy): domain Eukaryota; kingdom Metazoa; phylum Chordata; class Aves; order Cuculiformes; family Coccyzidae; genus Coccyzus; species Coccyzus lansbergi. The sequence goes on along the minus strand of JAUMJK010000080.1, from coordinate 136,844 downwards.
CCTTTTATCCCTGTGCGTATTCAGGGTCTCCCAGCGCAGCATCAACTTTACTTTTGGAAGTGTCTATGGAAGCTCTTACGAGGCACTAGTCGGCCTTGCTAGGATCATTTAGATTCAATATACAGAGAAATCTTTAAGTAATATTAAAGTTGAGTCTAAAGGGCGATCAGAGAGCAGGGGAATCCTTGGTGTATCTGGCTCAGATCTTACTCGTGCTTTTATTTAGGCTGAATTCTGTCTAAGAGAATGTGTGTTTTCTTCCTCAGGCTACTTTCAAGGGCTGGATGGACATCATGTACGCAGCAGTAGATTCCAGAAAGGTAACGTGCACGACCACAATCCCACCTCCCAGTATTTCACTCTGCTTTGGTAGAAATTGTAGAATTATGGTTATGATGTGTATTTCATGCTGCGATTGTTTGATTTTCCATGTTAAATGATGATCAAGACCATCCCAAAAAGGGACAGTTGGTCGCTTTAGGGGCAGGGAAGCTCCTGCTGGAATTGGAATACAGCAATTAAATGAATACAATGAAGTCACATATTTCATCATCAGAATAAATTACGGGGACCAACCTTATTTTGACTATATTTGTATGATGTCTTTGGAGTGTCATTTATTTCTATTCTCATCTTCTCTCCAGCAAGAAGAACAACCCAAGTATGAGGACAACATTTACATGTACATCTATTTCGTTATCTTCATTATCTTCGGCTCCTTTTTCACCCTGAACTTGTTCATTGGTGTCATCATTGACAATTTCAATCAACAAAAGAAAAAGATAAGTGATCTCCGCTTGCTGATTAGAATCATGGAATAGTTTGGGTCCTAACTCTGCCTCCCTGCAGTTTATCCCGACTCCCCTTGTCCAAGCCTTTGAAAACCATCCCTCTCCAGCTTTCCTGTAGCCCGAGGGCGTTGGCCAAATGCTTCTGGAATATTGTCCAGAGCTCCACCACCCCTGGGATGAAGAACCTTTCCCTAAGCTCCAACCTCACCCTCCCCTGGTATCTTCCTGCCATTCCCTTGGATCCAGAGGGAAAAGCTTCCTCGCAAGGGAAGAACGAGGAGCAGGTGCTGAGGTCTCCCCTCAGTCTCCTCCAGACTGAACCGACCAAGGGGCTTCAGCTGCTTCTCATAGGAAAAATCCAGCTTTCTTTAAAAGGCAAATCAGGAATCGGTATAAGTTATTTGTGTCTAAAATAGCTGCCACCAACTTCCCATATGGCAGGTATCCTCGTGACTTAGCTAGGATGTTATTCCTTTCCCTGCTGGCGTGTGAGCCGATTGTAACCAGTTTTCTTTTTGCCCCTTTACTTTGGAGGTCAAGATATTTTCATGACAGAAGAACAAAAGAAGTACTATAATGCCATGAAAAAACTGGGCTCAAAGAAACCTCAAAAACCTATTCCCCGACCTCTGGTGAGTATGTTAGAGAGGGAACTGAAGGGAAAAAACCTGCAGAGTAGACTTTCAAAGGAGTTTTGGCTCCAAAAGCCTCCTTTGTTCTAACTCAGGGTGGATTCCACATCACCGGGTTCTTGTCATCGTAATTCAGGTTAAAATGCTGCAGTTGTGCTTGATATTAATTAGTCAGCTCATTCCAATCAAGAGAATGATCTGAAAACCATGACTGGCTGAGAGGCTGTAGATGAAGAGTAGGAGGTTGCCTAGCACTAAGGAGCAGGGTCTGGGACAATCAGACAGCCAGATGGTTACATTCATTGGGACCTGAGCACATTTCAGCCCCTGTGACAAGTGGTGTCCCCAGGGCTCAGTGCTGGGTCCAACCCTGTTCAATGTCTTCATCAATGACCTGGATGAAGGCATCGAGTGCTCCCTTAGCAAGTTTGCAGATGACACTAAACTGGGTGGAAGTGTGGATCTGCTGGAGGGTCAGGAGGCACCAAAGGGATCTGAACAGGCTGGATCCATGGGTTGAGACCAACGGGATGAGGTTTAACACAGCCAAATGGCAGATCCTGCACTTGGGGCACAACAACCCTGAGCAGCTCCAGACTGGGAGAAGTCTGTGTAGAAAGCTGCCTGGAGGAGAAGGACCTGGGGGTGTTGGTTGACAGTGACTGACCAGCAGTGTGCCCAGGGGGCCAGGAAAGCCAATGGCATCTTGGCTTGGATCAGAAACTGTGTGATCAGCAGGGCCAGGAAGGTTATTCTCCCTCTGGACTCAGCACTGGTGAGACTGACCCTCGAATCCTGTGTTCAGTTGTGGGCCCCTCAGCACAAGAAGGATGTTGAGGCTCTGGAATGAGTCCAGAGAAGAGCAAGGAAGCTGGTGAAGGGGCTGGAGAACAGGCCTGATGAGGAGCGGCTGAGAGAGCTGGGGGTGTTTATCCTGGAGAAGAGGAGGCTGAGAGGAGACCTCATTGCTCTCTACAAGTACCTGAAAGGAGGTTGTGGAGAGGAGAGAGCTGGGCTCTTCTCCCAAGGGACAGGAGACAGGATGAGAGGGAATGGTCTCAAGCTCTGCCAGGGGAGATTTAGGCTGGAGAGTAGGAGGAAGTTTTTCACAGAAAGGGTCCTTGGGCATTGGAACAGGCTGCCCAGGGAGGTGGTTGATTCCCCTTCCCTGGAGGTGTTTAAGGGACGGGTGGATGAGGTGCTGAGGGACATGGGTTAGTGTTTGATAGGAATGGTTGGACTCGATGATCCGGTGGGTCTCTTCCAACCTGGTGATTCTATGATTCTGTGATTTCCTGGCTTCCTGAAAGGCTTTGTACGTGATATTGGGCGAGTCTTGTAGATTTCTGCTGGGGAAAAGGCATCTTGCTGCTCTGCCCACTGCTTGGACACAAGTTGAAATCTCTTTCCACACTACCACGAGGCAGAGTTGGCTGCTTTCTCCAGTTGTGAGTGGAAGGGCATCACTCTGCCTCTCAACGAAGAAATGCTGGTGATATGATTGTGCCAGCATGTCTGGGGCATAAATAATAGCATTTTCCTACCTCTCCTGTAACCAGATTGAATTATGGGTAGGGTTTACCTTGAAAGTTTCATAAGACACTGAACAAACTGTGTCATCCCTATTTCCTCCAACAGTGAAATAATTGGTAGATGGTGCGAACGTGTCTGGTTCATTGTCTCTCTCCCGTTGCGCAGAACCGCATCCAAGGGGCCGTCTTTGATTTTGTGACTCAGCAAGCGTTTGATATCGTCATCATGATGCTCATTTGCCTCAACATGGTGACCATGATGGTGGAGACGGACACGCAGAGCAAGCAGATGGAGGACATCCTCTATTGGATCAACTTTGTGTTTGTCATCTTCTTCACCTGTGAGTGTGTGCTGAAGATGTTCGCCTTGCGGCACTATTATTTCACCATCGGGTGGAACATTTTTGACTTCGTGGTCGTGATTCTGTCCATCGTGGGTAAGTGTGACACTAGTTCAATGTCTGTGAGTGTGAAGCTGTCTTGGTGTTTGCAGACTAGAGCATGGTCTTGTCTTTGAAGGGGATATATTGGTACCAGGACTTCTAGGTTTGCTTTTTAGCTTTGTGGCAGAAACTGGCAGCTTGAAATCCTGACTAATTCACCCTCTTACCCCTGTTCTGGTCATTCATTTCCAGTTGTATGGAGTAAAACACTTGGCAATTCCTCGTCCTGTCTTTAAAACCAGAAATTTTACTGACGTTATCAGAAAGTTTGATTGCTCACCAACCCCTGAAAGTAGCATGTCAGTGCTTCCTACCTCGGCGTGTGAGCTGCACTCTTGTTTCTGGCTTGGTCGGATGTTGAATCAACCAGTTTCCTCCAACAGGTTTTTGGGTTTTAGCGGCTGGTAAAATACGCCTAACTTCACACATACAACAGGGTCACTCAAAAAGTTCAGCTGCATGCGGCTCTGCCTAAAATTGTCAAAAATTGTGATTCAAGATTGTCTGAGGCTTGAAATAAGATTTATCTTCCATATTATTTAGCTCTTTCGTGATAGAGTCCACAGCCTGACTGCCATGGCAGAGTGAGGCACTGGGAGCTAAACACCTCTAAGAAACAACTCCTCCATCCTTCTCCAGATGGAAGGAATCTCTCTGCGGGTGTCTCTCTCTCTCCCTCTCCATTTAAGAGAACTCTTTAGGAGGCCCCTTCATCGCAGCCTCTCTTTGAAAACCCGACCAGGGTGTCCTGAGTGCCCAATCCCTTGACTTTTCGGTTCAGAAGCAGCAGCAGACACGTCTCCATTGTCACGTTTGTCTCTCCTCTTCTCCTTTAGGAATGTTCCTGGCTGAAATAATTGAGAAGTATTTTGTGTCGCCCACTCTGTTCCGAGTCATCCGCCTGGCTCGCATTGGACGTATCCTGCGTTTGATCAAAGGAGCCAAAGGGATCCGCACTTTGCTTTTTGCCTTAATGATGTCCTTGCCTGCCTTGTTCAACATTGGCCTCTTGCTGTTCCTGGTCATGTTCATCTTCTCCATCTTCGGCATGTCCAACTTCGCTTACGTCAAGCACGAGGCTGGCATAGACGACATGTTCAACTTCGAGACCTTCGGCAACAGCATGATCTGCTTGTTCCAGATCACCACCTCGGCCGGGTGGGACGGGCTGCTGCTGCCCATCCTCAACCGGCCCCCAGACTGCGACCTGGACAAGGAGCACCCCGGGAGCGGGTTTAAGGGGGATTGTGGGAACCCTTCGGTGGGGATATTTTTCTTTGTGAGTTACATCATCATCTCCTTCCTGATCGTGGTCAACATGTACATCGCCATCATCCTGGAGAACTTCAGCGTGGCCACGGAGGAGAGCGCAGATCCGCTCAGCGAGGACGACTTCGAGACCTTCTATGAGATCTGGGAGAAGTTCGACCCTGACGCCACACAGTTCATAGAGTACAGCAAGCTCGCGGACTTTGCCGATGCTTTGGAACATCCTCTCCGTGTCCCCAAGCCCAACACCATCGAACTCATCGCCATGGACCTGCCTATGGTGAGCGGAGACAGGATCCACTGTTTAGACATCCTGTTTGCCTTCACCAAACGCGTCCTGGGGGACAGCGGAGAGCTGGACATACTGAGGCAGCAGATGGAGGAAAGATTTGTGGCGTCCAACCCTTCCAAAGTGTCTTATGAGCCCATCACCACCACGCTCCGGCGTAAGCAGGAGGAGGTGTCGGCGGTGGTTATCCAGAGGGCTTACAGGGCTCGTTTAGCCAGACGAGGCTTTATTAGCCGCAGGCCTGTCTCCACCAAACTGGAAAATGGAGGAACAAACAGGGAGAAAAAAGAAGGGACCCCGTCCACCGCGTCCCTCCCGTCCTACGACAGCGTCACCAAACCAGAGAAGGAGAAACACCAGCGGGCGGAGGAAGGAAGGCGAGAAAGAGCGAAAAGACCAAAAGATGTCAGGGAATCCAAGTGTTGAGACAAAAAAAAAAAAAAAAAACCAACAAAAAACCCCAAACAAAATCATATCATTGTACAGATTAAACTATTTGCGAGTGAAAAGATTGTTTACAAACTTCATGAGATAATATCGATACAGAAGAGCTGTGGAGACACTTACCTGAAGATCTTATACCAAACATAGTCTGCTTCCCGTGTGACAGCGTTGCATCTAAAGCAGTGACCGACCACCTCCTTAAAGGACCCTCGTAAACAAACATTTAAACACAAAAAAAAAAAGGAAAAAAAAATGGATTTTTTCTATCGTTTGGGCAGGTGGATACTGCATGTTCCACGTCAGTCAATGCAACTTAGGACAAACAAGCGAAATAAAACACACTCACATACCCACACAGACACGGAACCCACTGCTGCTGCTGGGATTCATCTCTTTTCCAAAAGCAGCCAGAAAAATGGATTTTATTTTCCCATTTTTGTTGATTATTCTTGACACAGAAACCCAGAAGTCGCAACGTTTAAAGGGTTTGTTCATGCGAAACTAGGTTTGCATTTAGTTAAGCAGGAAAAAAAAAAAACAAACAAAAAAGAGAAAAAAAAAAACCCAAGAAAAAAAGGGAAAAAAGTTAAGTTAAAAAAAGGGAAAAAGAACACCACATCCCTCTTCCCCCCCATTTAGCCCATGCTGTTAATTGTCATAGTTTATTTGATATTTACTATCTTGCATTTGACTTTCTCCATGGGCTTCACTTGGTTTGGGAGATGGGGTCAGCGGGTCCCGTCAGCCCCGAGGCAGCTGGGGCTGATCCCCTTCTCCTCCTCGAAGTGCTCGTCCGACGCCTAGAAGCGACCTGCATGCTGGCATGCTGCCACCGGAACCATGCATGAGGAGCCACGAGCCCACCGGCCGCTCGGTGACCTGCCCACAGCAGCGCGTTAAGCCATAAAGTCGAGGAGCTCCACCGACCACCGTGCACTGTAGCCGAGAGGAACCGAGCGGGAGAGCCGTGCCCTTCGCTGGGCCCTCCCCGTCCTTAGCGACCGCTCCTCGACCCACCCCGAGGAGCAAAAAAAAAACCCACCGCGACTGACAAAAAGAGCCAAGCAGATGAAATAATCGCGTGCGTGTGTGTGTGTGTGTGTGTGTTGAACGACGACGTGTCTTTTCCCCCATCCAGCTTTTTTTGCACACTGAACTAGAACAAAACCTAAAACGCTGCTCTGACCTCATCCGAGGGGAGAGAAAGACGATGAGAACTGGGACTGGGCTTGTTCTACTCTGTCATGTCGACTCGAACTCTAGGGCTTAAATCCCACTCAGTAAATTCCTTTGTATCCTGCAATATTTATCATTAAGATTAATTATTATTATTCAGCCTCCATCCTGCAGTGCAGACGCTTCTTTGGGAGAGAGAGAAGTGCTAAAAAAGCAGCTGGTTATCTCTGCTGGTGGAAATTTGGGGTGCTTGCCCGAAGCAAGTGGGGCTGGGGTCACCACTCTTGGCCCCCGCTTGTCCCCAGCTGTGGGGATGGGGGCTGCGGGTGGGAGGCTGAGGCGTGAGGGCGGCTTTCAGAACCATCGTCCCCTCCTTCCACTCCCTCATTTTTGGTTTTTCTTGGAGCTCCTCACGTCGCTGCTGTGTGGTTCTTCTCCCCTGTGGGAGCCGGGAGGGTCTCTGAGGAGGTGCAGGGTGGAGAACCGGTTGTCAGGTGCCTTCACTGTCTTCCCATTTCTCACACGTTCATAGAGCAGCGACGGAAATGGCTCCGTGGGTTGGGTAGGAATCGGAGCTACCTCTCGCCTGGTCCCCCTGCAGCGGCGGAAGCTGCCGCGATGGCATCACCGACCAGTTCCAACCGTTTCTTTTTCTCAATGACCAGGCTCAGACACCCCCAGATCCTGTTTCGTGGTGTCCTCTCGACTAAGGTGTCTCTAGTTGAGATGTTTTTTCCTTTGGGGCCAAGCGTGGATCTTCTCACAGGGTAGGAGAGCCGGGGTTGGTGTTGCCAAGGTCGAGCGAAGGGTCCCCAGAGCAGCAGGACAAAACCCACAAGTCCAGAGGCTGAATCTCCAGTTTTGCGTAGTCTCCCGACCCAGAATATGACAGGAGTCACTTCCAAAAGAAACCCAAAGCGAGCAGGAAGCCATCCAGCAGCCATCTGTGCCGCGGCCGCCGTCCTGGCGGTGCGGCCGAGCCATCGCCATGCCCGCGGGGCAGTTCCACTGCCCCCAGGACCACAGCAAGGACCCTTTTCTATCCCCTCAGCTCTTGCCCCAGTTTGCTCCTAGGATACGATGTAAAATAAACTCAAAAAACAACACATCTGTACAGGCTACGTTGTAAACAGCACAAAAAAAAAAAAAAAAAAGAAAACAAAACTAAAGAAAAAAAATAGCTGAAAAGTGTGGTTGAACTTTTTAAGAGAATATTATAAATACTGTAAGATATCAGTTTATTTTCTCGGCATGCCTTTTTGTAAATACAAAGAACTACAAAAAATAATAGAATGGCTTCTGGCTTTTGCCATTGTCCATGGTTATTTTTATTTTTTTAATAGTTTTTCGGTTTTCCTTCGACTTTAGAGAGCCAGGAAACGGCCCCAAAGGTTAAAAAAAACCCCAAAACAACCAGAAATACAAACAAAACCCTAATCCCCAAACTAGATTTAAAAAAAAAAAAAAAAAAAAAAAAAGCTTTATCGCAAACGATCTTTGCAACAGCCAAAAATCTCTATTTTTTTGGGTTCCAACGTGCAATAAGTCGACCACTTCTATGCAAGATCTGGTGAAACTTCATCTTTGTTCCTGAGCTAGGCTACTGACTCGTAGGTGAAGCTTGGTTCGTTTAGCGTCCGTGCTGGCAATTTCATTAAGCTACTCAATTACTTTAAAATAAAAACTCCCTTCAAACTACGTAGAGAAGTTTATTTTTTTTTCCTGTTAGATCTGTATGAAATGCTGGTGGTGGCAGCCGTCAGCCCTGCCGAGAGGGCATGGGAAGGAGTTTCTTGGAGCATTTGTTGGCTGGGATCGATCCTTCTGCTCCCAGGGTGGGTCGGGTTGCTCTTCTCTCGTGGTTTTCCAGCTCTTTCTACCCGGCTCAGGTCACCGAGAGTGAAGGGGTCTCTCTGCATCTTCGCTGGGGGAAGGCGAGGACGGAGAGGAGGTCAAAGAGTGTTGGGGTCGTATGCAAACCTCCCGGTTCTAACGCGGAATTTGGATTGTGGGTTGGAGGAATCAAACGAGGGGCTGGAGGCCAAAGGACGTAGCCAAAAATCAAGACTACAAGTCACTCACTTTCCTCCCTCCTTGTATGAAATCCTCCCTCTGGGGTTAAGCTGCGACTGCGCAGAGGGGAAGGGCGAGAAATACCAACACAAGCTGCTTTTCTTCACTTTTCCTGTTCACATTTTCTTTTTTTTCTATATGATAGAATCAGATGTTGAACAAGACAAAACAAAAAAACGCAATAAAAATAAACCCATGATGTTGCGTAGAGGCCACACCCGAGTTTGAATTCTTTAATTTTTCCGCCGTGAGAAAAAGAGAAAAAAAAAAAAAGAAAAAATAAATAAATTAAACTGTTAAAGCTGTAAAAGACCAATAGTGAAGATCAATTAGTGTATTAGGAATTGCATGGTGGCTCATAACGATCTTAACCCAACATGATGATGAACGATGACGTTACTATAAGCCAAAAGAGACTCAAATAAACGTTACCCTTTTCACTGTACAAGGTAGAGCTCGTCTTGGTGTCCCGATTATTTGATTGGGTGTGTTCTGCTTCCCCTTGAGGTTGCTTCTAACCAGGTTTTACCCCCAAGGGGACAGAGCAGAGGCGGTTGCTGCTTTAAGGGCTTCGGTGTTTGCTGTCGGAGCTCTGTGGGTCTCAGCCTCGGTCTCCATCCTGCAGTGCTAGGTCGGGGGCAGAGGTGCTGCCGGGGGGGCTGCTGCTACCCACACCCACCACTAGCTCCAAGATCTCCCCAGAATCTTCCAACCCAAAGAGCAGAGCAGGGCACGAGCTCGGTACCAGCTCTGCCTCAGCAGGGAGCAGGATGAGGTCCTGAGGGACATAGGTTAGTGTTTGATAGGAATGGTTGGACTCGACGATCCGGTGGGTCTCTTCCAACCTGCTTGTTCTATGATTCTATGAAATGGCCAAGGTAGCACCTTGAAATACTGGAAAGAGGACGTGTTGTGCATCAGCTTCCTTGCACTCACCCACCCAGGGAGATCTGCATCCCCACACAGCACCTTGGGGCTCTCAGACCATCCCTCCTGCTCCAGAGTGACCTCTGCTCTCCCTTCCACCTCTAACACTGTCAGCGTCCCCTGAGCTCCCTCCCACCAGCTCCGCAGCGTGGGAGGCTACTGGGGCAGATGGCAGAACAGCCCTTCCCTCCAGGAGCTGCAGCTCCCAGGCCGGGGTGGTTTCTTAATAGAAAATCACAGAATCATGGACTAGTTTGGGTTGGAAGGGACCTTAAAGATCATCCAGTGCCACCCCAGCCATGGGCAGGGACACCTCCCATGGATCAGGGGCTCCAAGCCCCATCCAGCCTGGCCTTGAGACCCTCCAGGGATGGGGCAGCGTGTGCTGCTGGTGTCTCACCACCTTCGCTGTGAAGAATTTCTTCCTAATGTCTAGTCTAAATCTTCCCCCTTCTAATTTAAAGCCGTTCCCCCTCGTCCTCTCAGTGCTGGGAGCGATGCTGGAGGTGAGGGGCTGAGCTGGGTCACAGCAGCACGGACAGGGGACAACGCACCACGGGAGACGTCGTTGGAAACCGCTGGCTTGTGAGGTCAGTCGGGGTGAGAGGGGGCAGCTCTGCCCTCCTGGGCCACCTTGATGCTGAGGAGCATGCGAGCCTTGCTGGACCCTGTGGGACTCATCCTGCTCTTGCTGGTGGCAGGCGGCGGGTGTGAGGACACGGTGGTCGCCAGCATTGGCCTCCACACCATGAGCCGCATCGCTGAGCTGCTGTCGCCCTCCGAGTGCCGCCAGCTCCAGCAGCACCTGGCGGGACCCGACGAGGACCTGAAGGAGCTGGAGAAGCTTTCTGAGGAGAACGATCCCATCCATCCCCACCGCCAGCAGCATGTCCGCAGCCCCAGGGGATGCTCGGATGCCCTACGGTACTGGCTGAGGACGGCAGGAGAGTCAGTGACCTGGGACCGTCTGACACGAACCCTGCTCCGAATCGGACGCCACGACATCGCCCGCGAGCTGGGGAAGAACCTGAACCAGGACCGGACCCTGGAGCTGCAGAGGAACGTGGAGGGGTACGAGCGCAGCGCGCAGCACCTCAGCTCCTCCCTGCTGCGGGAGGGCGAGCGGCTCGCCAGGGCACGAGGCAGGAGAGGCCTGGATGGGGACCTGGGCCACCTGCGCTTCGGGAGGCGACGGCCACCCCCGTACACCCGCAGCCTCCTGGGCTGGGTCGGCCCCGTGGTCTTGGGCATCTTAGGGGGCTTTCTCACCTCCGTCCTCTTCTTCGTGGCTGCCGTGTACTCCTGTCGCTGGGCGGTGGGCATGGACACCACCTGAAACTAGGATGTCACCCAAACTGGAGCAGCTCCCAGAAGCCGTTGGAGGGGAAAATGAGACCAAATAAAGCCTCGTGGTGCTTCAGAGACCAACCCTGCTTGTTCTTCTGGGCAGGGAGGGTCCCAATCTTGGCTTGGGTCGATGGTTGGACTCGATGATCCGGTGGGTCTCTTCCAACCTGGTTGTTCTATGATTCTATGATTGGGTCCTGCTGGAGCATGTAGGGATGGGTCGGCCACCACCGTCACCCTCAGCTGGGCTGGAGGTGACCCCAGTTGTCACCGGCTGTGGGCAGAGCACTCTGGACCAGCCGCACAGCCCAGGATGGGGGCTCCCCACCTCCCAGCCCCCCCAGCCAGGTTGGCCACAAGCCCTCTCAGCCGGGTTATTGTGCTATAACGGCAGCACCCGGTGTTAATTATTCTCACAGAGAGGTTAATTGCAACACCAGTGACCTGGTTGCTGTTGCAGTAGAGGCGTTTTTGTGCTGCCTGGAGTCACCCTGGGAGCCTGGAGCTGCAGCCACCTGAGCTGCTGATGGTCTGGGGGCTTCGCTCCCTTCCTGCTCTCTCTCTTAGTTCAGGTTTGGGTTTTTTTTTTTTTTTTTTCTCCATTTCCTTGCCAAGGGACCTTCACGAAGGAACTAAAATCCATCCCTGGAGGTGCAAGAGCAGGAGTAGGAGGTGGTCGTTGCAGAGGCAGAAGCTCCTCTTTCCCTCCCCAAGGAGCAGGGACGGAGCCCCCACACGCCAGGAACCTGCGTTTTCAGCCCAAAATAGAGGAGCTGAGTTGAGTTGAAGTGGTTTAGCTCTGGGCTTGGGCCAGGAGCCCATAACCACGAGGTGGCAATGCAGCCACACCACCTCCCACCAACACCCGCTGGAGGTTTGCCTGCGCTTGCCTTCTGGGGCTCCACCATTTGTCATCAACTCCTGCCTCTCCCAGCTCCAAGAAACATTTAATTCTTCCAAGCATCCTCCACCCTTCCAGCCCCGAAGCTGCTGGCCGTGCCGGTGGCCAAAGGCCTCATCTTGCCATGAGGATTTGCAGATTTGAGTGGGTGGAAAACCACAGCGCAGCAGCTCCAAAACATCCCCCCCTCCCCAGGATGGTCCATGGGGATGGAGGGAAGAGACCTGTGAGGCTCTTTTGGGAGAATAAATAAGGAAAAGATGGGAAACTGGGCAAACCCACCAAGCAAAACACCTCCTGCTGCAGCCGCCTCACTGGGGTAAGGATGGATCCATCTCCCTCATGCGGAGGTCTCAGCCCCAGCTCCGTCTCCACTCAGCCGCAGAACACGAGCCAGCAGCGGCCCAGGTGGCCACCAGCATCCCGGCTTGGATCAAGTCCCTGGAAATGCTCTTCCACATCTTTTCTGGCCAAAGATTCAGGAGAGCCTCTCAGGAGGTTCTGGAGGTACTGGTTCAGGTGGTATCTCCGTGCTCTGCTGAGGGAGACTGTGGAGGAGCCAAATCCATCCACGTCTCTCTGGGATGGAAACACAAGCCAGGGCAGATCCTCCGGGCAGGAGGAAACCCTTGTGTGTGTGTGTGTGTGTGTGTGTGTGTGTGTGTGTGTGTGTGTGTCCCACTGTCCAGCCGAAGAGGAGAGCAGTACATGTGGTGGGCTGGGGAGGAATTCCAGGAATGCTGGAGCCGTTAGCCTGTGCGGGACTTGGCCTGGATTTGGGACGAGCAGGCTTTTCATTTTTTGGGTTTCATGAATGTGGCGGAATGAGTCTCCAGCAGGTCAGAGTCCAGCTGCAAACTCACCCGAACAACCCGAGATGCTGGGAACCTTCGGCCTCGGTGCCAGCACATCCCAACTTGGAGCAGCACGGCCGAGCCTGGGCTTTCCCTGGGTGGGGTGGGCAGAGTGTGGCCGGATGTTGTTATCCCTGGCAGGATAATCAGCTCTGGAGGGGTTCTCCATCCATGTCTCCCTATCTTTCTGCTTATGGATTAAGACCCTGTGCTGGCTACTGCTGAGCTCGGCAAAGAAACCAACCACAGCCGAGCTGGGACGTCCCTCTGAAAGCCCTGACCGATGCCCGAGGTGAACCCCAAACCTCAATCCAGACAGAAGGAAGGCACAAACAAGGTGTGCGAGGTTTGGGAGCAGGGAGCTGCACAGCATCCTTGGCTCAGGTGGAGAGGAGCCCAGCCTCCCTTTGCTGGAGAAGGAAGGAGAGGAGGAGGGAGCCTTCATCCTATTTTTCCAGCTTGTGACACTGCAGCCCAGACACCAAGTAATTTATTCATAGTGTGGTAACCTCAGGGGGTCCCAATAAAAGGCTGGAGCCTCTGCTTTGTGCTGGATGTGCCGCACAAAGGCTCCAGGCACCTCCTGGTCCTCAGCCGGGGATGCCACCATGTTCCCCGCTGGGGACGGGCACCCGATTCCTTGTCCGCTGCCCACAGAAACACCCTGACAACCCCTCACCGATTGTCATCGACATTCCTGGGGATAAATTGGAGAGGGGCAGAAGTAGACTAGACATAAGGAGGAAATTCTTCCCGATGAGGGTGGGAGGCCCAGGTTGCCCAGGGAAGGTGTGGCTGCCCCATCCCTGGAGGTGTCCCAGGCCAGGCTGGATGGGTTTGGAGCAGCCTGATCCAGTGGGATGTCCCTGCCCATGGAGCTGGATGATCTTTAGGGTCCCTTCCAACCCAAACTATTCTATGATTCTATGAATTACAGCAGCAAAGGGTAAAAAAAATCCATCGCTGCAAGCAGAGCTGCCACCTGGAGCTCGAGGCTGAGAATTCCTGGGCACCAGCAGGGACCACAGCTCCCAGCATAGCCAGGCTGCTCCCAGTCCAGCCCAGTCCTATAGGAAACCTGCTCCTAATGAGGGGAGGGGCACACCTAGACCCCCCTCCTCAAACAGCCTTAACGAGCAGGACACACCCAATGTCCCTAACGAGGAGAAGGGGCTCAGCTGGACCTCCCATCACCCAATGGACCTCCCAGTGTCCGTAACACACCTGGACACCCCATCACCTGTAATGGGGGGTGGGGGCAACACCCTGACCCCCCCCAACACCCTTAATGAGGAGCAGAGCTCACCGAGACCCCCCCAAACACCCTTAATGAGGGGGTGGGGGGCTCACCTAGACACTCCCAAACACCCTTAATGAGGAGCAGGGCTCACCTAGACCCGCCCCCCCAAACACACCTAATGAGGGGAAACACTCCCAGACTCCCCCAAACACCTTTACTGGGCGCGGGGGGGGCTCACCCAGACCCCCCCAAACACCCTTAATGGGGGGAAACACTCCCAGACCCTCCTCAAACACCACTAATGAGGAGGGGGTGGTCTCACCTAGACATCCCCCATCACCCCTAATTGGGTGAGGAGAGGGGACTGAGACTCTTCCCTCTCTTCACACCATTGCCCTGTGCCCCCCTCTTCGTTCCAGCCCCTCCCAGGGTTGTAAAATGGGGGACGGGGAGTGCAGGCAGGATGGATTTCAGGTAATCTCTTTAATACTGTGTAATATTCTTTTTTTTTTTAAAATACAGCATTTCTTGAGGTAGACCATTGCAGCTCTAAAGCATTTCTCTCTCTCTCTCCGACATCAATAAGCCATGAATTAAATACTTTCATGTACAAATACGTTGCAAAATGAGGTAGAAATGGTTACAGAGAGTGTACAAAGTCAAATAGGATAATAATAATAATATTAATAATAAAAAAGGCTTCAGGACCCCAGCACCACTTTTTGGAAGGAGGGAGGGGGCACCTGCCTTGCACGCAGGCAACTGTGGAAAATGGGGTAAATAGCCCCAAACTGGCAGATTAGGGGGAGGGAGCTCGGGTGTCCTCTGTGTGTGCAGACCCTGAGGTTGAGGGGGTGGGTGACCCTAGAGCTGCTGCCCCCCCCGGTATGAGGTAAAGCTCTGAAAAAATACAAATAAAAATGAATATTTTCTTTGATCGGGAGAAAAAAAGAACAACTCCAGTGAGCCTGGACACCCCCAAAAGTCCTAACGCGAGGTGGGGGGCACCTGGGATGCTGGAGGAGATGCTGGAGGATCGATCGCCCCCTCCCTGGAAACATTCCAAGTGAGGTTGGTTGGGGCTCCGAGCAACCTGTTTGGGTTGAAGCCGTCCCTGCTCCTGCAGGAGGGGGATGGACGAGCTTCACAGTCCCTTCCAACCCAACCTCTTCTGATTCTGTGATACAGCAAATATTGATCAGCTCTCAGGGGTTCAGTACAGGATGGAGGACGATGGGATTGGAAGGAGAAGGGCTTGGGGTGCTGATGGATGAGAACCTGGTGAGACTTCATCTGGAGTCCTGCATCCCGTCTGGGAATCCTCAACATAAGGAGGAGCTGGAGCTGTTGGAATGGAGCTCAGAGCCCCTGACCCCGTGGGGGGTGTCCCTGCCCGTGGGGATGGGATTGGATGAGCTTCACTGTCCCTTCCACCCAAACCATTCTGATTCTGCAATACAGCAAATCTATATCGATCGGCTCTCAGCTCTCGGGGTTTCAGTACAGGATGGAGGACGATGGGATTGAGAGCAGCCACGTAGAGAAGGACTTGGGATGAGAATCTCATGAGACCTCATCTGGAGTCCTGCATCCAGTTCTGGAATCCTCAACATACGGAAGAGCTGGAGCTGTTGGAATAAATTGCTTCGAGGGCAGGTTGGAAGGGGCTCGGAGCCCCTGATCCCGTGGGAGGTGTCCCTGCCCCTGGGGGTGGGACTGGATGGGCTGTGAGGTTCCTTCCAGCCCAAACCGTTCTGCGATTCTGCCCCAACCTGATCCAAACAGTGGTGCTGACGACAGCGTCCGACCTACGGCTCTACCACTCTTCCCGTCGCAGACACATTACTCCACCAAACGCTACGATAACAATGTTCAAAAAAAAAAAAAAAACACACACAACCCAACTTAAAATAAAATTATGGCATAATACATGTGAAAAAGCACCCGAAATACATTCAACTTTCATCTTTGTAACAGCTTCAAGTTTTGTTTCTTTTCCTCTCTTCCTCCAACCCCTTTGGAAGCGAATGCACGAAGCAGCTTTGTCGCAGGTCTGAAAAACTCTTAAAAAATCTCTTTTTTTTTTTGCTTATTTTTCTGAGAAAAGAGTTTTTAGAAACACATTCTTTTTTTTTTCTGAGGTAATTCATTTCCTGAGTAGTTAAAAAGAAAACAACAACAAAAAAAAATACTACATACCTTACAAAAATAAAAAAGCCAAAAGTCTAGTATCTTCGACAATCTACAGCGTTTTTACTGCAAAACGCTCTGGTTTCGGGTTCCCCCTCATCCCATTCCCTTCCCGATCGAGGCCGTCGCCCCCCGGGCCGCGAGGGGCTGCCTTGCTCTGAAGGCGCTCGAGGTATTTCTGTTCAGAATAATAAAAGCAATTAAAACATAAGGATAATTAAGCCCCTGGGGAGACAGGGGGGCAGGGGGAGGGAGGCTCCTGCGTCCGAAAGGCGGATCCTGAGGTACCACCGAGCAGCCCCACGTCGCTGGTCCAGGGATGGATGAACGGGAGAATAATAAATAGGTGATCCTGAGTTCCGTGGGCGACGGCTGCCGAGGAGAGGAAAGCCCAGTCGAGTCTGGAATGGTGAAGAAGAGGACGGTGCGTGCGGACGGGGCTGTCTGGGGGTCTCCTGAGCGGCTGGATGGTGCCCAGCCCTGCTGGAGAACCCTGCAGCCCCCAGCCCGGCCCCTCCAAACCCCTCCTATTATTCCTAATAGCTATAAGATGAAATATTAGGAGAAAATCGTTCATGATGAGCGTGGGAAGGCCCTGTCCCAGGTTGCCCAGAGCAGGGGTGGCTGCCCCATCCCTGGAGGGGTCCAAGGCCAGGCTGGATGGGGCTTGGAGGATCCCACGAGGTGAGGACGCCCTCCCCAAAGACAGAGCTAGGGCAAAGGGTCTGTCCCCAGGCCCCTGTCCCCCCCCCTCTCCGATGCCGTCAGTGCCTGGTGCCGTACATCTTATCCCACTCCAGGAACAAGTCCAGCTCCTTCTGGGAGGTGGCAGGGCTGACCTTGCAGAAGGCCTTCTCGAAGTCCTGGTAGGAGGTGGGTTGGATCTGGCCCGGCAAAGCATGCAGGCGGGCGTGCTGGCAGAGCTGCAGCAGCTCGCTGCCCGAGAAGCTCTCCGTGTGCTGCACCAGGGACGCCATCTCCCGCTCGCTGAGGCAGGAGTTCTGCTGGGCCAGGGCGTGATGGAGGATCTGCCGCCGCGCGATGCTGTCGGGGGGGGAGATGTAGAACCGCTTGGCGAAGCGCCGGTGGGAAGCTTCGTCCATGCTGCCGGGCCGGGAGGTGGTGCCGATGACGACCACATTCTGCTCGGGTGAGGTAGCCACGTTGTCCAGGTAGGAGAGAAGCTGGGACTTGAGGTTGCTCGCTTGGCTGCCGTCCTCGCCGGCCCGGGCTGCCAGCAAGGCCTCGGCCTCGGTGATGAGCACCACCGCAGGCTGCCGGCAGCTGGCCACGAAGAAGACCGTCTGCAGGATCTTCTCGGCTTCGGCTTTCCAGGTGGAGAGCAGGGTGGCCGCGCTGAGCTTCAGCAAGGTGGAGCCCAGCTGGGTGGAGATGCAGCGGCTCAGCAGGGTCTTCCCCGTGCCACGGGGACCGAACAGCAGGATGGTTCGGGGCGGTCGGCTCACCCCGGTGTAGGCGCCGGGACGCAGGATGGGCCACACTAACTCCTCCTCGATGGTGGCCTTGACGGACACCTGCCCGGCGATGTCTGTCCACTGCACGGGGGGGCCCCGCTCCACCAGTTTGCTGTTCACCAGCTCCAAGACCAAGGGATCGACGTTCTTGGGTTGCTCCTCCATCGGCGGGTTGCCGAACACCGCCGCTTTGGGGGGCAGCCGCAGCGGGAAGGGGGGTCCTGGCTCGGCCGCCCGCTCCCCGTTGGCAAGGGGGGGGCTGAACTTCTCAAAAGGCTCCGTCGGCCGCAGCGGAGCGTCCCCAGCACTGTAGGGCGGTGAGACCATACTCTTCATCGTCTGCCCTCCGTACTTGCCGGCGTGCTCCTCGGCGTTCCCGGCTCCCGCCGGTCGCTTCCCAGGCTTGAAGGCCACCTGGGGGGACTCGGCGTTGCCCACAAACCCGTTGCCCCGGCACTCGCCGTTGTCCGACATGGGGTAGGGGGACTTTGGCTGCTCGTAGCTGTATTTCCTATACCTGCCCTCCCCCTCGTCCTCCCCGCCGGAGATGTCGAACGCCTTCCTCTTCAGAGCGCCCGACGCCTCGGTGCCCAGGGGCGGCACGGCCAGGGGGGTCAAGCCGGCACCCTGGTAGCCGTAGCTGGGGACGCCGGGCGGGCGGGCGGGCGGCGGTGGGGCTGGGATGGGGGTGGGTGCCGCGATGCCGGAGGGCAGGTAGGAGGCAGAGGGATGAGGCGCGTGGATGGTGCCGTAGCCTGGCTGCGGCGCGTAGCTGCTGGCGGTGTAGTTGTACATGGGGCCGGAGGAGCCGTAGCCTGGCACCAGCGCGGACGAGGGGTGCGGGGGCTGCAGGAGGCCTGAGCCGTGGAGGGCAGGGGGGTGAGGCGGAGGGAGCGCGGCCGCCGGCTGGGTGCAGTAGCCGGAGGGCAAGTAGGTGCCGCCGTAGCCTGAGGGGTACTCCTGAGATGACCCGAGCCCGCCGGAGCTGGTAGCGGCTCCTCCGCAGGAATTCCCGGGGTACATGGGGTCGGCGAGGTTGGCGGACACCACCGGGGAGCCACCGAGCCCGATGGCCCCGCCGCTGGGCGGCACGGCGGGCGGCACCACCCCCTTGGCGCTGGAGAGGCCATCGTGGATGGGGGTCAGGGGGTAGGTGCCGTCGGAGCCGTGCGCCGCCGGCCAGGGCTCCCCGTCCCCTTTCTGCCCGTTAACCGGCCCGAAGGCTCCATCCCCGTAGCTGCTCAGCACCGGGCGCTCGTAGGACGCGTCCAGCACCCCCGAGTACTTCTCGGCATACCTCTTGAGGAGGTTGGAGGCCGTGAGAGCGGAAATGTCATCGTTGGCCCAGGCGTAGTTGAAGCGCTGGCGAGTGCTGGGGTAGAGGTCGGACTTGTGGGCCGGCGAGGAGGTGGTGGAGGAGACGTCGAGGTGCTGCTCCGGCCACTGGTTCAGGGACTGGGCATGCTCTGGTGACCAGTGCATCTTCAACAGACCTGGAAGGGGACAGGACAGCACAGGGTGAGACCAGCAAAACAGGGACGAGCACCTCTCTGCGTTGAACATTTCCAAAAACCACCGCACTACCCTGTCCCCCTGGACCACCTCGTGACCACAAACTCCTGCTCTCGGTCACGCCTGCACTGGACATTTCATGGAATCATAGAATCACCAGGTTGGGAGAGACCTGTCGGATCATCGAGTCCAACCATTCCTATCAAACACTAAACTATGTCCCTCAGGATCTTCAGTAACCATCAGCACTTCGGAGAACGCAGTCAGATCAAATTTTGAGGGTCACATCATCCAACAGAATCAAATATCCAGGTTACCAAACCATGGCAAAGCCAAAGAGACAGGAATGGTGCAGCCCCTAGTGCCGCTGGCAGTGCCGAGCAGCTCCGAGATGCCCCACCTGGAGCAGAGTATGGTTAAAATATTACAGTTATAATGCATAAAATATTAATAGTGGATGAAGAGCGTGTAGCCAGGTGGCAGGGGAAATGGGAGCTGCATCTGGCACACAAATGCCTTCACGAGGGAAGCAGCTCCACACCTTGAATCGCAGAATCACCAGATTGGAAGAGACCCACCAGATCATTGAGTCCAACCGTGGAGATGGAGATGGTCCATGGAGATGGAGCTGGGCTGCCTGCATCTTCCCTGAGCTGGAAGAGGTTGCAGCTGGTGGGAAGGGAGGAGATGGGGTAAAAACACAGCCAGGAGGAGAATGTGGGGGATGGATGTCTGCTGGGCACCTTGCAGCTGGGCTATCCCAGTCCCACCACACAGTTTGGAGCATCACAATGCTGGGGGCAAAACATCAGGTTGGAAACAACCCCACGAGGTGCTTTGCAGCTCCTGCACCTACCGAGGCGTTTGGTGGGGGCACCTGTGGTGTCTCCGTTGCCACTTGGAGCAGGATGAGCTGCTTCAGGACAGCTCTGGGGCTGCAAATCCCCTCACCAACCCCGGGGAGAGGCAGAGTCAGGGCAGCCGAGCGAGGTGGGATTGCCCGGGATGCCGGGATTTCTGCCGGGACTAATCCTGGGAGTTCAGTTTTGGGCCCCTCACTCCAAAAAGGACCTTGAGGTCCTGGAGCACGTCCAGAGACCCACCAGCCCCGCAGCACCGACCCCCACAACGGCTCCACAGCATCACCAGGGCACAGAGGTCGGTGTCACCTTCTCTTCCTCCAGCCTCAAGTACCAGGTGGCCCTCAAGTGCCTGCGAAAGGGGGTGGCAGTGCCCCCATCGCCGCCCAGAGCGGGTCCCCCCCTGCTCTCTGCCTGGAGCCTCGGGGGACGGCGAAAGCAGGAACCAGGAGGGGACCTCGCGCTCCACTCGCTCTCCTCTCTCAGCCTTTAAGCCACTTTGTGACCACCACACAATTAGATTACTTAATGCTTTAATTGACTTATATGGCATTTGTACTTCCACTTTGGATATCAAACTTACACAAGAGGATTTAAATGGCAGCTTTGCGGAGCTTTATCCGGCATCCTCCCTGCATTTACTGGCCATTATTAAAGTGCTTCTGATAGATCAGCGCCCGGCAGAGCCAGCCCCGACTGCCTGCGGGAAAAGGGCCTTTTTTAATGGACACAGAGGACAACGCTGCCCATGAGACCCTCCCTCCTGAAGCAAAACCTTCCCTGAGACCTCTGCTCCTGGAGTTTCCACCCTTGCTCCGAGCACCAGGCCACGGTGGGTGATGTGCAGCACGGCAGCTTCTGTCCCCCTCAAACCACAAGGAGCTCAGGGAGGAGCAAAGGGGCTTGGGAAGTGCCTGGGGGGTGGCCGATCGCTCCAGCATCCACCCCAGCACTGGGCTCGGTGCGGTGGGAACGCGTCGCCACCACCACAATCAGCAAATCCTGGCAGCATTTCTAGGCTGTTTCTTCTGGAGCTGCCCTTGACGGCAGCACAAAGACCCTCACCCATCCCCTGGTTGGGGCCGGGAGGACCTGGCAGCCCAGGCAGCTCCACAGCTGCCTTCTCTTGCAATAGAGCAGTTCGATTTCCAGAGGCAACACAGCCCGAGGACAGACACAAACCATCATTTCTCCAAGGAGCGTCCAGCTCTTTCCCATCGTTGGGATCAACACCAACCCCTGAATCCCTCTGCTCCAACACCAGCTGAAAGCTGCTCCCTATTTGCAGCGTGTCGTGGGGCTCCTCCTGCTGCCATGTTTTGAGATGAAGAACAGAGGGAGGACAGTTAGAGAGGATCCATTTCTCAGAAAATGTTTAACGAAACCCAGAACATAGAAGTTGCCAGACGTGTGTCATGATGAGACGGAAGATGAAGATGTGAAGGCAGAGAGGCTGCGAGTCCAACAAATACTGAGAAGCCCCAAGAGTGAGGAGCTGCCAGCAATCCTGGGCAGCAGCTTCACAAAGAATTGGATGAAAGAAAGGAATTTCTACCGGGGGGAAAAATAAAAAAAGTGGCAACAAAACACGTGTCTCTCTGCGTGAAAAAAGGAGAAATACTGGGGTTGTTGGGAACCAACGGAGCTGGGAAAAGCACGTTAATTAATATGCTCGTTGGAGAGATTGAGCCAACCAGTGGGCAGGTTCTGATGGGAGACTATTCTTAGGGGCTGAACAGTGAAGATGACTCTGGCGCCTACAAAACACACCTGGTGCTGGGAATCGCTCTTCTAGGAGCCTGCAAGAGGGAGGTCAGCACCACGCGTGCAGTTGGAAGCCCACGATGGCCACGGCGCAGGCTGGGGCTGCTCCTCCAGGGAAGCTGCCGCGAGGAGAAGGTCAGGGGGGTGAGCGGGCACAGGTTTGCACCAAG
Source organism: Coccyzus lansbergi (assembly GCA_033558105.1). Classification (NCBI taxonomy): domain Eukaryota; kingdom Metazoa; phylum Chordata; class Aves; order Cuculiformes; family Coccyzidae; genus Coccyzus; species Coccyzus lansbergi. Next base: position 114,955 of record JAUMJK010000080.1, on the reverse strand, counting down.
GCAAACCCAAGCGCAAAAGGACGGAGAAGCAAACCTGCCTCCATCCCAGCCTTTAACGACGAGACGCGTTTTGGGAAGACGAAGAGCCGAAACTCCCGGCAAGCCCGGTCGCACCCTGGAAAGCCAGGCGGAGGGGGAGGGCAGGCAGGCAGGGAGAAGTTGTCAGGGGTTTTGAAATGGGACATGAATGAGGCGGCGGAGCGGGACAGATGTTTCAATGCTCCCCTTGGCAGTGTGAGAAAATTACTGTCCAGTGACCAAATGGCCAGGCCGGTTCCCACCCTCGCTGCTGCCCATTATCCGCAGCACAAGACAAAGGCGGCCGGGGGGGGCTGGGCAGGGGAGAATCCTATTGTTCCCGCCCGCCCTAATTATGGAAATCTTGTTAATCTATTCAGCAGCGACTCTGAACTGGGCTTTTGTTCGGGGGCTTTTTAGCGGGGCGCTCCGCCGAGGGTGTCCAACGGCTCCGCGTTGGGGATGGGGTGCGCTCCCTCCCCGCTGACGTTCCCCCGGGAAAAAGCTCTCGCCAAGGGATTTCAAGCGCGGCCCCGAGCGGCTCCTGGCATCGGCTGCCTTTGTTGGAGCCCTCGGGGGCACCGTGTGCGCACACGTATTTTAGACGCTAGTGTCCCAACCACACAGACACGTGTCCATCATAGAATCATAAAATCATAGAATGACCAGGTTGGAAGAGACCCATCGGATCATCGAGTCCAACCATTCCTATCAAACACTAAACCATGTCCCTCGGCACCTCATCCACCCGTCCCTTAAACACCTCCAGATTTTAGACGTTGCTGCCTCAGCCGCATGGCCACGCGCCTGTCGCCAACGCTGAGGCCGCAGAGCACACGCTGTCTGCACACACAAACATCTCTTTTAGATGCTCCTGTCCCAGCAGTGCTCACATGCACTCGTTGCCAGTGCTCAGGCAGAAAACTCCACAGCTAATTCTACACAGGCGAGGCCAGAGGTGACCCACAAGCAGCATGTCCTGATGGCTGCAGCATCCCGGCGTCCCCAGAGGGATCAGGAAAGGCTTCAAAATAGGTTTGGAAAGCAAAGAAGGAGAGGGAGCGGCGCAAGAGCAAATATGTTCAAGCTGAGGAGGCACAAAATCCAGGGTTTAAAATCCAACCAAACTCTCCCGAGCACCTGCGTCCCGGGAAGAGGGACCAGCCCCAAAGGTCACCTCAGCGGGAGCTGCAGCCTGGCAGCACAAGCGCTGGATGTGGCTCAACATCTCCCCGAGCAGCCCCTGCTGCTCTGCAGAAGCATTCCAGCCCTTGGCAAGGAGTAGAAGATGCTACCCTCAGGCTCCTGGCGCAGGAATGAGCTGATGGGCTGTCCCGCTGATGCTTTGCTCCTATCACTGCTGGTTTAAAGGCTAACGGCTCCTTTTTCTGCAGAGCTGCCGGCTTGGAGGATTTATGCTGCTTTTCAGAAGACATCAAGCACTTGCATGACCCCTGCAATTCCCAATGTGATCGGCTTTTCAGGCAGGGAGAGCCTGTCCTGCTTACAGGTTTACCTGAGTTCCCAGGTAAGCTCTGATGTGCAAACTTTGGAGCCAGAGGGAGCAAACCAGGATGCCGGGAGACCCGTGCCCTATCCCAGCTGTCTCTTGGTGTTCCCAACCCTTCAAACCCCTGTTGGATGTTGTACACGATGGATCTTCCGTGTTGAATTCTGCTACCAGCTCCTGCTGGTGGCTCCAGATGAGGACCTGGCCTCGGCAGCCACAGCAGCGACGCAGCCTCACGTCGATGTGACTCCTGCACCGAAGCATTGCTGCTGCACCTGGTTTCATGCCACCCAGAGGTGCCTGCAGGCATGCGGAGATGCTCCAGCTCTTGGAGCAGCAGCAGGGATGTTTTCAAGGCTAAAGGCAAGCTGAGGGGAAAAAAAAATTACAGGACAAGAGAAAAGAGGCTCTCCCAAGTCCACTCAGTGAACGGGAGGCAGGGGAATGACTTTTTTCTTTTTTAATGAGGTATTTCCTGATGATTGGTTCAGCTTCTGCTGTCAGGAGCTCGCCCTGGGCGGGGGTTCATCCCTGCCTCTTAAGAGTGGCGTAGGCGAAGTGCAGCGGCATTACCACAAGTCAAATCACCACCATAAATCAGAATTACAACCCCTGCAGATGCTCCACTTACACTCACCGCAGACCTATGGGTCATGCTGATGTTTCTGAAATGCTTTCGCATTAATGCTGTAGATTACGGCAACGTTTCCGCAAGTTGATGCACACGTTTAAGACAAATACTGCTCATCTCGAAGAAACCTCTGCATCGGCAGGGCCAGAACGGGAAAAACAGCCTGGCAGCAATTTCCACCAGCGGCAGAGCCAGTCCCAAAGCCAGGACCAGGGCAAGAAGAGCACAAAGCCATAACAGAACCCAAGAACTTGGCAGCACTGGCGAAGGGCGAGCTCTTTAAATCCCCTTCCCCGCACGCCCAGGCTGCGCGGCCCGTTTGTCGCAGGCTGCCGGAGCGCAAACACTGAGGGTTTTTCCAAGGCAAACTTGGGTTGTTTGGCAAATCCATGGAGGGAGCAGCATTTCTTTGTGAGCCGCATTCCCCGTCCCCTCCTGACTGGGGCCGACAAAGCGAGGGATGGTATTGCAATCAGAGCAGGGTCAATGTACATATGTTAAAAGGATTTAGGCTAACTCCCCACCGTGCCTTCTCCCCACCCCCAGGAGAAATGGGCTCAGCCCCGGCCGGCGTGAGCCGAAGGCTCCAACGTCCGCTCCGTCCGCTCATATATCAAGTGCAGAGCAGCTGGACACCAGTAGGAACCGGGAGTGACCACCGGGCCATCGCCCATCTGTGCTGCTCCAGCACTCGGCCGGCAGATGAAAAATTAATATGGATCTACTCAGCCTGGCAGCAGCTGAGCATCACCCATCTGTCACGGTGCGAGGAGAAACTCGCTGCTAAATGCCACCGCGAGGAAACCAGAGCCACCGCGCGGCCCTGGGAAATGATGGGGTAGGGCAAAAAAAAGAGCTGGGTGTTAGAAATGCTGAGGTGACGTTCCCCTGGACCTGAGCTTGGACCCACTTTTGGAGCATTACATTACAGAGGAAAATCCATTTCTATTCAGCAGAACCATTTCCCCAAACAGACGTGGCCTCATAAAAAAGGTCAGGAAATCAAATGGACCAAATTTACAGGCAACGTGCGTTACAGCAGCCAAGACGGAAAAGGGTGGCGAGTGCTCCTCAAAGCTCCTGGTCCCACCACCCCAGGCTGACACTGCACTTTGCCTCCTGCTTCTTCCCCCAACCCACAGCAACGTTGGAGGACACGGTGAGGTGAGGATGTTCTCCTACCTGGGCTGTAAGTCTGCACTTGGCATGGACATGACCATGGATCCTCATCAAGTTGTGGCTGCCCCATCCCTGGAGGGGTTCAAGGCCAGGTCTTGGCTTGGAGCCCCTGATCCAGCGGGAGGTGTCCCTGCCTGTGGCAGGAGGGTGGAATGAGGTGGGCTTTAAGGTCTCTTCCCACCCAAACCATTCCATGATTCTATGCCACCTCCGCAAGCCCATCTGGAAACATTTCCACATGAAAACACCTGAGGACATTTCAACTGTGTGTGCGAATTCATGTGTTCTGTAGAGGGATGTAGAGAATCACAGAATCACAGAATCACCAGGTTGGAAGAGACCCACCGGATCATCGAGTCGAAACAGTTTAAAGAAACATTTTAAAGGCATTTTTGCACCATCTCCATCTCTTCTCCTACAGAAGCTACTCAGCAAAGGACGTGCTGTCAGCAAACAGACAGAAGCTGCTCTGAAAAACTTCTTATCCTGACCTCTCTCTATTCAAAACCCCTTGTTGGAAACCATCGGGACTCAGCACTTTCCCCACTGGCCCCACCTGGACCTGCAGAAGGAGGATCTCGGGGACCGTGCTCTCCTGAGGGACCCCTCCAGGCCCCAGCTAGCGCCTGTGACACTGTGCAGGGGGACGGCAGCAGCGGTGGGACATGTGGAGGATGGAGCCTCTGGGATCTGCACTATGATGGCAGGAGAAGAAGCAAAGCCAAAGCATTTCAGGGACAGACGCTGAGCACTGCTCCACCCTGGAGAACCGTGGTCTGATCCACACCCACCATGGTGCAGGCTGCGCAGGTGTCTACAAACCCTGACACCCACCTACACCCTAGAAGGCTAAAAACAATTCACAATTACTTTCATTTTCGAAGAAGAAAACATTGCCATCACATTTCATCTCCCCACAAGCCCTCGGATGAAGGCCACCAAAGGCAGGAGATGCTCTTGTGGACCAGCAAGAGGCCCAGGGACCGGGCACCCCCAGACCTTGACCAAGCCCTCTCCTCCCAGGACTCTTTTTCCCAAATGAAACTCCAACAACGAGCTCTGCCAGGTGCAAAAGCCAAGGCAGGAGCCACCAGCCCTCGCTCTATCTTCTCCGATCTCTGGCCCTGTGTTTGGGTCAGCGCTGGGGGCTGTGGTGGACGCGGGGACCAGGCTGCAGCAGGGAGATAATTTGTGCCGTGCACTAGAGCCTGTCCGCAGCGGCAGCAGCAACGCTCCAGCTCATCTCCTCCATGGAACGAATCAATCTTAATTAACTCTAATTCTGAGGAGCCTCCCAGCCCTATCCAGCACCGCGCAACGCGGTTGTATTTTCCGCTTCGGTGCCTTACCGGGCAGCCTGCTCCATGGGGAATTGAGCAAAACCTCCTCTTTTCCATCATTTCTGCATCCCCTTTCTCCTCACCCCCGTGCGTCCCCACCGCACGCCCCGCGGGATGAGGGACCCCAAGCCTTGTGGGCACCTTCCCTGCCCTCGGCACCCGCAGCTCCACTGCCCCGGCCAGAGCTGGGTTGGGGGAGGCCTCTCTCGGTGGCTTTTGTTTTCACAAGCCTTTTGACTCGCGGATTCTTTTTTTAGACACCGCCTCAGCAGCCTGAAAAGCCGAGCTCCCTCCCGAACTCCATTCACTGATGGATTTTCCAGAAGTTCTCTTTTTTTGGGGGCTGCTTTCTTTGCTGACACCACTGCCCTCGTCCACGCCCGAGGCCGTGGGTCCCCTTGGATGGACTCTGGGGACCCCTGAGCCACACACGGACCCACCGCCCCGACGCCTCCTACCTTCTGCACCCGGGAACTTTGCACAGATACCTGGCTACAAATAAGCCAATTATAATTAAACATCATTTATCTAGAGAACAAGTCTTCAGAGGAGCAGCTGAAGGACCTGGGGCTGCTTAGCCTGGAGAAGAGGAGGCTGAGGGGAGCCTGAAGTTGGAGCCAGGTGGGTGCTGGTCTCTTCTCCCAAGGAACAAGCGATAGGATGAGAGGAAACGGCCTCAAGTTGTGCCGGGAAGGGGCGGTTTAGATTGGATATCATGAAAAATGACTTTCCTGACAGAGCTGTCAACCCTAGCAGAGGCTGCCCAGGACAGCGGTGGAGTCTCCGTCCCTGGAGAGGTTCAGATTTCATGTGGATGTGGCACTTGAGGACACGGTTTATCAGGCACAGTGTGGTTGGACTGGGAGAGCTTAGAGGGCTTCTCCAACCTTAACGACTCCACAATTCTCTGACCATTACGCAGCACAGGGCACAAACACTTCAACCTGCTACTGCTCGGAAAGAATAAAGGATATTACAGTGGCAGAAGGTACTGCCGGGCAGTCAGGGAGAAGTTTGGTGCCGGCTGGCTCTGTGCGAGCATATCGATCGTGGCAGCACCGCCTCGGTCTCCCAGAGCTAATCCTACGGCAGAAATAATTCATTTTCCTCCCTTTTCAGCAGCCACTCATTAAAAAGTAATCACCTTGTAGGAGGAGGATATGAACAGCCCAAGGTCAGATCCATAATGACGTTATTTCTGGAGCGTGTACCTGGCTTGCACTGATCACGCTCCAATCCCAGCCCCAGCGGAGCCGGCAGCCTCAGCGCCGTGGCTGGGTCCAGCCTCACTGCTCCGGTTAGTGATGATTAAGATGCAAACAGAAATCTCTTTATATTAGCAGGAATTTGCTTCTGTGAGTGCTGCTCGACAGCCTCTGCGCCTCAGCCCCCAGGTCACCCTGCGTGGATGTCGCTCTCTTTGACCCTAAGCACCCATAACATTTAAGGTGGAAAACAGGATCAACGCTTCAAAAGGCGTCTTTTAAATCTCATTATTACAGAATCACAGAATCCTGGAATGGTTTGGAATGGTTGGAAGCTCATCCAAGCCCAACCCCAGCTCTCCCGCAGCCTCTTTCTCTACTGAAAGCTGCTCTAAGGGCTCCCTGGAGCCTTCTCTTCTCCAGGCTGAACAACCCCAACTCTCCCAGCCTGGAATCAGAGCAGAGGTGCTCCAGCCCTCGGATCATCCCCGTGGCCTCCTCCGGACCTGTCCCAACAGTTCCTTCTTCCTTGTTGAAGATAGCAGGCGCCTGGGACCCCCTGCACAGGGTGACCTGCTCTCCCAAGGCAGGAACATGCAGGACAAGCCCTTCAAAGCACACTCAACCTCTCTAACCTCCCGTGCACAGTGCAGCCTGGCAGCACGTCACCCCTGGCCTTTAATTACACATTTCTGCAGCCATTAGTCCTCTCACCATCAATTACAACCCCATTATCCCCTTCGAGCAGGATGCAGGGAGCAGAGTCAAGTGCTTCAGACTCGTTCCAAAGGCAAGAAACGGCCTCTGACAAGAGCATCCGACAAGAGCATCCGCCAAGGCAGCCAACAAAGCTGCCCAGCAGCCGGTACTGCTGCTCTCGAGGCCGAAAGCAACACCAAGGAAGATTAATCACAGGACGAGGACCTGGGTTCCAGCGTCCTCTGAAGCCACGATCCCCCCCCAGCTCGGTGCTGCCACACCTCTCATCTATTTACACAGCAAATTCTTTGTGAGGAACAGGCTCCTCTTCCGAGCGCAGTCAGGGCAGGGAAAGGGGTACTTATTGAGCTATTATTCAGCTTTTTTTTTTGTAGGCAAGACAAGTGTGGGTTAAAGTGCAATTTGCCTTGACATTCGTTTTCACTTTCTTGGAGGAAAACGAGGGGAAAAAAATGGCTCTTTCATCTTCTGAGGGGAAACACTCGCCTGGATATCACACCTCTGCCAGCCAAGCATCGTGTTTGGGAGCACACACCAGTATCCCAGGCTGGGGAGAGCATCCCAGCATGGGAATCACCCCAGAACCCCAACCTGGGAGCACATCCCAGCATCGGAGCATGGGAATGCCTCCAACACCTTGACCTGGGAATGCATCCCAGTATCCCACACCGGGCAGAGCACCCCAGCATCCTGCTCAGGGCACCACCACGTGCTCACCATGCCAGCACTGCTGTAATTAAACAAACAAGTCGAATTTTCCATAATTGAGCTGCCTGTGCCCAGGAGAACGGAGCTAAAGGAGAAAACTCTTCATTTCCATCCTCCCCTGCTCTCAGCTCGAAACCAGCAGCACCTGCGAGGCCTTGGCTGGGTTTATTGGGGCCCCAATAAAGATCAGGGCTTGCTGATAAGCAGCTCCAGGCATCACCACGGCAGGAAAAAACTGTGCTGGCGATCTGTACAATTTAACCAACGTTAACTTCAGCTGATGACAAGGCCACAAGGCCAGGGGAGAGATTTTACAACCCCCTTGTCATGCAGCAAAATAAACTTTGCTGCAGGCAAGCTGGGATGGGGACTGGGAGCTGGGATGGGGACTGGGAGCTGGGATGGGGACTGGGAGCTGGGATGGGGACTGGGAGCTGGGACGGGGACTGGGAGCTGAGTACCTCTGCTGGCTCAGGTGTCTTGTGGGACGAGAGTGCTGAATGCACGATGACACAAGCAGGTGACCGAGCGCCAGCAGCACCAGAGCCACCAGCACCAGTAACACCAGTAGTGCCAGAAGCACCAGCAGCACCAGTGCCACCAGCAGGGAGTCGCTGCGTTCCTGAACACATGCACTAACCAGCACAACCCTCCATGTGCCAAAAGGAAGAAAACCACCTTTATTTGGCTAAAAAGCTACAAGAGAGGGACCTGCCTCACCGTCACCCGAGCCCCCGGGGCTGCCTGCTGGAGGAGGCAGCAGAGGAAGGAAGGAGCTGAGCAAATGTGACGCTCCGAGCCGTGAGCCTCAAGCTTTCCTGCACGCCACAAAATTCCAGCTGACATTTGGCCAGATGCGAGGGGCTCTGCCCTGGGATGACAAAAACGATTCTCCCCCATGGCCCCTGTCAAACGTCAAAGCTCTGCTTCCAGCCATAGAATCAGTGGAGCTCAAAAAAACACAACTGAAGAGTATTTGCAGTGGCATAAACGCAAGGGTCAGCGTCGTGCAAGGGTCACTATCGCTTCTCTGGATGCATTAATGTCACCTGCAGGGAAATTCCCTTTAGGAATCCTCACTCAAATCCGGAGCTTCCACATCTGTGGCTGTAAACTGTGTGTTGAGGGATTTCTCCTTCCCTAGGCACAAGCCATCCCCTTCCAGCTGCAGGGATGAAAGAAGAGGGTGTAGGAATCCCGAACCCTTAGAAGAGCAGGGACAGAAGGGAAGAGATGCATGTGTGTGACCATTTGTAGAACAACCTGGAGACGGCATTTCCCTCCTTGGGAAAAGCTTCTCGATGAGAAAAATCATAGAATCGTGGAATCCTGGAATGGTTTGGGATGGAAAGGACCTCAAAGGCCATCCAGTCCCACTCCTGCCAAGTGCAGGGACATCTCCCACAGGATCAGGGGCTCCAAGCCACATCCAGCCTGGCCTTGGACACCTCCAGGGACAGAGTAGCTCAATCTCCCTTCTTTCAACTCAAAACCTTTCCCCTGCATTCAGACTCTGCCCTCCCTGATCCGGATCCCCTCCTCAGCTTTTCTGGAGCCCCTTTCAGCCCTGGAAGCTGCTCTCAAGTCTCCTCAGAGCCTCCTCTTTTCCAGGCTGAACAACCCCAACTCTCTCAGCCTGTCCTCACAGCAGAGGTTCTCCAGCCCTCGGATCATCTCCGCGGCCTCCTCTGGACCTGAATAAATTAATACAAATTAAGTCGGCGGCATCTACAAACAGCAGCGTGACACAGCACACGCTCCCAGGCTCCTGCCAGGGATTTGTTTAACAACGCTGGAGATGCCGTCGTGGCGGAGGTGCCGATGTGCCGTGCACAATCGTTTCAGTCCTTCTAATCCACCAGCGCTGTGGCAGGATTTGATGCCGGCATTGGAAGCGAATGTTCCCAGAGGCTTTTGTGTTTACATTTTCCGTGGGGGAGGAGGAGGAGGTGGATGAAGTGACCTGATGGCCACTCCCTTGGCCTAGGGTTCTCCCCTCTGATCTATATTTGAGTACCCAAAATAACAGTTTTCTTTTTTTTTTTTTTTTCTTTTTTTTCTCCAGCAGCTACTGGAATTCTCTGGAGCTGAGGATGACAGCTCTAAACTTCCAGCCTGCTTACTGAGGTGCATTGATACCAGCCTGGGAGCATCTGGAAGAGGGATTTGGGAAAACTACAGCCCCTGCCTGTATCAGTCTGGACAAACACGCAAAGCAGCAGCAGGATCATAGGATGGTTTGGGTTGGAAGGGACCTCATCCAGTCCCACCCCTGCCATGGGCAGGGACACCTCCCACTGGATCAGGGGCTCCAAGCCCCATCCAACCTGCCCTGGAACCCCTCCAGGGATGGGGAACCTGTGCCAGGGCCTCCTCACCCTCTCAGCAAAACATTTCTTCCTAAGATCTCATCTCAATCTCCCCTCTTCCAGCTCAAAACCATTTCCCCATCATCCTCTCACTACACTCCTCATCTCCTGGCAATCAACTCCCCACCTAATAAAGAGAACCTCAGCCCGTCACCGGCCAGAGGCACAAATCTATGAACACAGACACACTGGTTTCTTCACCAACCGTTCTCTGTATTTCAGGGCATGCAGGGAAAGCTGCTTCGGAGCTTTCTCGCTGTTTATTCTGTATTTTCCCCTGGGGAATTCACTCCAGCAGGATGCAGGAGGAGAGGTTTGGGTCACGGGACCGCGTCGCACTGGCACCACCGACCCCAAGGACGGAGCTCAGGAGGGAGAAAAAGGCCAGGGGGAAAGGGAGGGAGGAGAAAACACCGTCTCCAGATAAGCAATTGTTAACATGATCCATATGGTACACAACTTGCCTTTCTGTTTAACCAAAATGATAATGGCAAAAGGGAAGAATGCGGCAGGGGCTCCGTGGGAGAACAAAGGCGGCTGGGAAACCCTCGGCCCCAGAGACACCCAACTGGGAGCAGGGAGAGCCTGCGGCTGCTCCTCCTGGGGCCGAGGCAGAACCCACCCGGCTCACACCTTCCCTTCCACGAAAGCTTCACGACTGAAAGACGGAGCAGGGAGTGAAACCACAGCTGCCGGCGACGGAATAAAACCATAGCAAAGGAAGAAGGATTCATACGGATGTTTTCATCGTCCATAAGAAAACTTGAAATGTGAGATGCTGCTCCGGAGCGGCGTTGGTGTAAACAGCCGGCCCATTCCCCTCAGATGTGGGATGGATTCGGCCCTGGGTGTTTATGTTATTGCAGGATCCCGCGGCTTTCCGAGGAACACAATACAGTACGTGCCATTCATTATCCCCGGCCGTCCCCCAAGAGAAAATGTCAACACACTTTGGCTAAAAAGGGCTAAAACAAATGTTTAATGTGATAAACAACTCCTGGGCCTCCAACCCTGCAGAAACGTTTAATTCAGAGCCACCTCGAAGAACAAACAGGGGCCAGAGCCACACGCTGGCATCTGGGAATGGCAAACCCAGTGCCCTGTCACCCAGCGAGCCAGGCGGCTCCGGCCACCGGCAACCGCCGTGGGAGGAAAGCGGAGCAAAAAGCTCACACGTGGAATCAGGACATCAGTCCCGAGCCCTTATTATTGTCCTCACGCACCCTCCGCAGAGAGCAGGCATCCAACTTCACCACCACGCGCACCCGACTTCTCTTCGGAATTCAATACAGCTCCTTGAAATCCATTTGTCACAAACCCTGGGATTCGCTTAATGATAATGGTCATTTTTGTGAAACTAGGAATGATGTAAACGGACACAGGGTGTCTCCAAATCCAGGAGAATTTACACTGGAAGGCACAATGCTATTAACGTACAAAGCTATTTAATAACCTGTCTGGGGTTTTCCCAAGAGCCTTTTGTTCCCCAAGTGGAAAAAGCACTCTTAAAAAAGAGAAAAAAAGGACCTTTCGGGCAAAGCTCCTGATTAAAAACCACCATCAGCTCCTCAACACCGCGACTGCTCTCAAGACAAGCGCTTCAGCGTGTGCCTGACGTGTGACAGCGGCCGAGGGGAGCAGCATTGTTCCTGGGGCAGGGGGGGTGGATGGATGGATGGACAGTTGCATGGATGGATGGATGGAAGGGTGGGGGGTGGATCCATAGATGGATGGAGGGGAGGAAGGGTGGATGGATGCATGGATGGATGGATGGAAGGGTAGATGCATGGATGGATGGACGGATTGATGGCAGGCAAGGTGGATGGATGCATGGATGGATGCAAGGGTTGGTGGATGGAAGGGTGGGTGGGAAGGTGGATGCCCAGAGGAATGGATGGATGGATGGATGGATGGATGGATGGATGGATGGATGGATGGATGGAGGGTAGAAGGGTGGATCCATAGATGGACGGATGGAAGGGTGGATGGATGCATGGACGGATTGATGGCAGGCAAGGTGGATGGATGCATGGATGGATGCAAGGGTTGGTGGATTGAAGGGTGGGTGGGAAGGTGGATGCCCAGATGGATGGATGGATAGGTGGGTGGATGGATGGATGCACAGAGGGATGGATGGATGGATGAATAGGTGGATGGATGGATGGACGGACGGATGGAGGGATGGATGGATGGATGGATGGATGGATGGATGGATGGATGCACAGAGGGATGCACAGAGGGATGGATGGATGGTGAGTGTGTGGATGGGTGGCTGAAGCGGAGGGGGTGCAGGGGGGTGGTCGGGGGCTGCCCCCGCCGTGTGCCCCCTCTGGAGCTTCCCTCGGGCGGCTCACGTCACGAGCCACGTTCGCCCGGGGGCTCCCTGAACCCTTTTTTGGGACAGGAGGGAGGGGAGAGCGCGAGGGGGATGCCCCATCCCGGGGGAGGGGTTGGGTTACCGCTAGCCCCAGCTCCCCCCCTCCCCCCTCCGCGGCCGTAATCCCCGCGTTTTCTCCCCAAAACTCGGGAAGCGCCTCCTCCCGGAGCAGGAGCAGCCCTCGCGGCGGCTCCGGTCCCCGGTCCCCCTGGTCCCCCCGGTGCCCCCCGTTCCGCTCACCTCCTCATGCCGGCGGGACCCGAGCGGGCGCAGCGTCCCTCCCGCTGCCGCCGGACAATGCTGGGCGGCCCGAGGGGCTGGGGCTGGGGCTGGGGCTGGGGCTGGGCTGGAGCCGCTGGGGCTGGAGCCGCGTCCTGCCCCCCCCGCCCCCACCCGCGGGGGGAGGAGCGCAGCGGGAGGGGCGGCCCGAGGGGCGAGGGCGGCCGGAGGGACCCGCGGGACAGCCGAGGGGAGGGCACCGAGGCAGCGGGGGCGGGGGGCGGAGCCACAGCGCCCCGGGAGCCTGCGGCCCGACCCCCAGCACCCCAACACTCCAGCTCCCCAGCACCCCAGCTCCCATGCACTCCAGGTCCCCAACACCCCAACTCCCATGCACCCCAGATCCCCAGATCCCATACACCCCAGCTCCCCAGGACCCCAGCTGCCATACACCTCAGCACCCCAGCACCCCAGCTCCCTAGCACCCCAGCACCCCAGCTCCCTAGCACCCCAGCTCCCCTGCTCCCCAGATCCCATACAACTCAGCTCCCCATCATCTCAGCTCCCCAGCTCCCCAGCACTCTAGCACCCCAGCTCCCCAGCTCCCCAGCTCCTCAGCACCCCAGCTCCTCAGCTCCCCAACACCCCAGCTCCCAAGCTCCCCAGCTCCCCACCTCCCCAGCTCCCCACCTCCCCAGTGCCCCAGCTCCCCAGCAGTCTTGTTCCCCAGCACTCTAGCACCCCAGCTCCCCAGCACTCCAACTCCTCAGCTCCCATACTCCTTAACTCCCCAGCATCCCAGCTCCCCATCTCCCCAGCTCCCCACCTCTCCAGCTCCCCAGCACCTCAGCTCCCCACCACTCTAGCTCCCCAGCTCCTCAGCACCCCAGCTCCTCAGCAACCCAACACCCCATCCCCCCCAGCATCCCAGCTCCCCAGCTCCCCACCTCTCCAGCTCCCCAGCACCCCAGCACTCTAGCACCCCAGCTTCCCAGCTCCCCAGTTCCCCAGCACCCCAGCTCCCAAGCTCCCCAGTGCCTCAGCTCTCCAGCTCCCCAGCAGTCTTGCTCCCCAGCACTCTTGCTCCCCAGCTCCCCAGCTCCTCAGCTCCCCAGCACCCCAGCACCCCAGCTCCCCAGCTCCTCAGCAAATCAGCTCCACAGCACCCCAGCTCCCCAGCTCCCCAGCACCCCAGCATCCCATCTCCCCATCTCCCCAGCATCCCATCTCCCCATCTCCCCATCATCCCAGCTCCCCATCTCCCCAGCACCTCAGCTCCCCAGCTCTCTAGCACCCCAGCTCCCCAGCACCCCAGCTCCTCAGCTCCCTAACACCCCAGCTCCCAAGCTCCCCAGCTCCCCAACTCCCCAGTGCCCCAGCTCTCCAGCTCCCCAGCTCCCCAGCACCCCAGCTCCCCAGCACCCCATCTCCCCATCTCCCCTGCATTTCATCCTCCTGCCCCCCAGCATTCCATGCACCCTGACCCCCGCACCCCAGCTCTGGCCTTGCCCACACCCCCGGGGTCCCAGCTGTGTGCAGGGAGCCCTGGGCTGGGTCCTCAGCTGCCGAGCTGCGCTCCGAGGAATCACGAATACCTGGAATATTTTCCTACTATTAGTTTACCGTGCAGAAATAAAACAGTTGCCCCAAGGATACTGTGTCAGCGGGAGGTGGCCACGGGACAACCCATTTATTAAGGATTATCCACCCCACCGAAAACCCTCCACACCCACATTGTCTGCAGTCAGCCTGGGATCAGCGGAGCAGGGATGGTGAGCGATGTGCTCCCTTCTCCAGGCCCAAACGTTCCCCTTCTTGCGATCGATGCGCACCAAGGATGCTCTGCAGCCGCCTCGCCTGAGCTCTCTGAACCCCAGAGAGCTTCATTTACTTTAACCAGCTCAGGCTCTGCTCAAATGTAATCACATTCCGGCCTCATTCCCCTCACATGAATGTTGTGTCGTAGCCCTCAGGGATTAGGGGAAAAACCACGTTTTTCCTTTCAGGAACAGGCGAGCGTTGCCTGTTCTTCGGTGGATGTTAGAGTTGCATCCATCCATCCATCTGTCCATCCATCCATCCATCCACCCACGAGCGATGCAGCTCAGCCCTGGCTCCCCAAGGCTGCTGTGGAGTGGATGCACAATCCAGTCACGGGAACGTCGCTTCTCCGTCTCGCCTGAGCAAAGCTTGGAAAGGACAAATGAGTTGGGTCCCTGGGGGTGTGAGCGAGGCTGGAGGAGCTGGAGGGCAACGGGCTGGGGCCCAGGGACATGGGAGGCTGGGGTGGAGGGGGCAGGGGTGTAGGATGCTGGGGTAGGAGGATCCACCCCCATCTCGGAGCACGTTTTGCTCCCACCTTCAATTCTCTTTGTGCAGCTTATTTGCATGCAAAAAAAAAAAAAAAATCCCTCTTTCTTCCTTCTCCCAGCTGCAACAATGCACCCTTGTGCTTCTGAATCTGGGTGTGACAAAGAAGAAGCTGTTATTTAACACACGCCGAGCCCTGCTCAGCACTGGGAGTGCTCGTGGACACGGTGCTTGAACACTGAGGGCTCAGTTCTTCTCCAGCTCAGTTTTGGGAGAGGGGTTATACGTCTTAGCTTCCTGCTCAGGGTCTTCTCACTCTTCCCGCGTTGGTAGGAAACCAGCAGGTGCTGGAAGTTCCCATTTTATCCCCAGCACTAAATGTTTGATCAGGGGACAATGCGTAAAACCTGCTCCCCTCCGGGACCGTCACCCACCTCTGCACCCACCACTGGTTTTTTCCTGGAAATCAAGTGCTCCAGGAGGGACAAAGCAGGATGACCTTTGCTGCTGGGATCAAGCTTGGCTTGTTCTGGTGTCGTCTCCACGTAGCCGTGAGGGCAGTGCCAGGAGGCAGCTTGTCGAGGTGATGCCGACCACCTCCAGACCTCGAGCATGTTGCTTACTTTGGGCTCCCCTCAGTGGGTCCTGCAGGGCTGGGGGTCTCCAGCATCGCAGGACTGTGACCTTGGCCGCGTGCGTCTGGGCGCTGCTGTCCCCAAAACAGTATCTACTGATATTAAACCCAGTGAGCTATAAAACGAACCTGACACTTGCCATGGTTCTGGTTTCACTAGGTATAAGCCGCCTTTTATTAAATGGGGAAGCTGGGTTTCTAGCCCTGCTTGCAGGGTTCAAACTCACCTCATTAGCCAAGGAAACGCTGGATGGGAAACCTTGGGGTCACGCAATTTATTTTCACTAATCACTCCCCATGATTCCTTTAAAAAAATAAACTCCTCATCGAAAGTCCGAATTCGTTAATTATTCCTGTTTGATCAGCAATAGAAACCATCAGCAAAAACCTGTGCTGACACCTTCTGCTCCAAAACACTGGGGTTTCTCTCCTCGCACAGGGAAGCTGGCATTCCACAGCTCACATTAGGCTTTAACGACAAAATATGATAATCCAAGGGCTGGGGGGTTCGGGCATGTGATGCCTGATATTTCCTACCGGTTCATGCAGAGGTTGCCGTCTCCCTGCGTCGGTGGGAGCAGCTGTGCCAAGAGCACCTCTGAGGTCCTCCAAATGCCCAAGGCTGAGCGAGAGGTATTAATTGAAGAGGTCTCTAATTATTTAATGTCCTCATTCCCTAGGGACGGGGAAGAGCTATAAATCCCCCCGACAAAGGGTTTAAGATCTGGCCACAAATCTGTGAGAGGATGAGGTGAAACGCCCATGGCTCATCCCAGGGTAAGGGATGGGGTCTAGATCTGCTTCTGCTGGAAGGGAGGCGGTGGAGATACGATGTTGGACCAGGATCTGCCTTGTGGCTCCATTTCAGACAGCAGCTGATTTCAGTTTGTGAAGGAGCAGAAAAGCACCTCACAGAGCCGTAGAACCCTGGAATGTCTTGGGTCAGAAGGGATCTCAAAGCCCATCCAGTCCCACCCCTCCCATGGATCGGGGGCTCCAAACCCCATCCAACCTGGCCTTGAACTCCTCCAGGGATGGAACGGCCACCCCTGCTCTGGGCAGCCTGGGCCAGGGCCTCAGCTGCTCAGGAACATGTTTCCTCCTAAGATCTCACCTCAATCAGCTCTTTCAGCTCAAAACCTTTCCCCCTCATCCTCTCCCTGCACTCTCTGACCAAGAGCCCCTTCTCGGCTCTCCTCTCCATGGATATTGTGGCCGCAGGATGCAGTCACATCCCTGCGAATCTCCACACTGGGATGATCCCACTGGAAGCCCCGTGCACAGGAATAAAACCCGCAGGCAGAACGGGTTATCCTGCTGGAACACGCTGCTGCCTTCGTGTCAGGCAGCAATTACCCTGATCCACCGCCCTCCGGCCGAACACTTAACTCTTCACACCTCCAAAAGCAGTAAAACATACACAGCCCTCACCAAAATCCCTGCTGCAAAACCCGCAGCCAGTGTCTCCCAGGCCAAAGGGGTTGGAGGGGCGAGAGCCAAGGTGTCCATGGAGAGAGAGAGAGAGAGGAGAGCGGATGGATGTCTGCAAACCAGCTACCAAGGGGGCTGAGCTTGGCATGGATTTAGGCAGGTTTGAGAGATCCACAGGGACATCCAGCTTGGGCTGGTGGTGAACATTGAGCCTACGAATGCAGGTGAAGGGTACCAGTTGCACCAGTATAACCTTTTACGGCATCTGGGTAGGTCTAACTGGGGTTGGAACTAGATGACCTTTAAGGTCCCTTCCAACCCAAACTCTCGTGTGATTCTAATTGCAAACGGTTAATGGAGTCAGTGCCCTTAGGAAGAAACATCATTGCCAGAGCGTGGTTGGGGAAAACAAGGATGAGGAGTATTATGGGCTGCCCACCAGTGAGTGGGAAGGACAAGGACAGACCCAGGAGCCCAGATCTGCACCCCAAAACCTTACGGGAGCTGCCAAGGTGGGGAGCACAGCAAGGCAGCACCCAGAAATTAAACCAGGATAGAAATTAATGGCCGAAAGAGACCAAACCCAAAGTATTTCTGCTGGTTTTGATGCCTACTCTATCCTGGGGTTGCCACTAGAAGTGAAGTCCTTGCTTGCACCAGCAAAGGTTGAGGAGCACCCAGGGCTCTGCATGCCCAGTGGTGCCATCCCTCCCCCTCGCTCCCTGAGCTCCATCCATCCCCCCAGTTACTTCTGGAACCACTTCTGGCAAACTGGGCAGGGAGGAGGAGCAGGGAAGCTACCCGGGGAACCATCGCTCGGCAGCAGCCATGAAAAATCTTCCCAGGCCCCCAGCTCCCTCATTCAGGCCGACACCCATCAATCCACAAATTATTTTAAAGCACCGTGCCAGGGCGGAGGGTTGATTTATGCCTTACAAGGCTTGAGCTATTTTCATTTGTCTGATTTATTAATGTTACACAAAATTACCGAGCGCTGCTGATTTATAGGTGGGGGCTGCTGGGCCCTCGCCGCTCGTGCTCCCTCCTGGGATTTGGGGATTCGAGGATAGTGGCTCCCAGTGACGCCACCAAAAGCTCATCAGCTCCTAAAGGGAGAATCTCTGCTCGGTGTCCCCTGTGCTTTTGGAAAGCAAAGTCCTTCCACCTCCAGAACTCACCTTTTGCCTCTTGGAAATGGGTCTCCTGTTTATAAAGAGTTTGCGTTGAATTTCTGGAGGAGACGACGCTTGTAAATAGGGAGAAACTGGGGAAGGAGCTGGTGGCAAAAGCCTTCGTCTTCATTTTAGCAAGGAGGCCTCTCGCAATCGTCACGTGTGGAGTACAGAGCCACAGGATCATAGCATGGTTTGCATTGGGAGGGACCATGAAGGTCAATATCTGAGCAGCACCGTCCCCTCCCTGGCCAGAGCAAAGCCTCTGGTTTCAGTAACCGCGGCCGAGGGGGCACACGGGGTGCTGAGGGGGCCTAGGATCCTGCCCTTCAGCCTCTGCTGAGAGCACAAAAGGAGTTTAACAGCTTCATCTCCCACATCTGGTTGTACTTAAAATTCGTGTAGCTAATAGGGCTTTTTTTTTTTTTCCAGCTCTGGTGGGAGCAGAAGGTTGGAGCTGGGGGCTGCGCAGCTGGCAGCTGGGAAACATCCCCCATCCTGAGCATCCCCGCACCCGCTTGCAATTAGAACCAGCTCCTCCTCTCTAGCAGGGGCTGAAGCTGCCTCAGTTCCCTTCCCCTTCCCCTTCCCCTTCCCCTTCCTTTCCCTTCCCTTCCCTTCCCTTCCCTTTCCTTCCCTTTCCTTCCCTTCCCTTCCCTTCTCTGCCCTTCCTCCCCAAACTGTGCAAAGACAGAGAAGGGTCCACAAGCAGCTTTATTTAATTAAAGTGTCTCCTGGGGACAAACACAGCAGTTTGGGGACCTCGGTCCATCCTGAGAAGTATCCTCAGGGGTTTATCTCTGCAGCGGAAGGAGAACAGGGAGGAGATTTCCAGGAGCTAGAGAGCTCCTGTTAAGTCCATTTGTACCTGAAAAATCCGAATTAAGCCCTAATATCTTGCAAACCTGCTCAGGGATGTGGTTTAGCAGTGAACGGGTATGGTTGGACTTAATAACCTGAAAGGTCTTTTCCAACTAAACGATTCCATGATTCTATAGCCTCTGAATTAAAGAGAAAAGAGAAGTCCGATGACAATGAGATGCCACCAGCATGGACCAGCAGAGCGGCTGCCACCACAGGGCTTGGCACGGCCAACGATGCCAGCTGGGGACATGGGTCTGGGGGGCTGATCCCCCCAAACGCCTGATTTAGCAACAGTGGCTGCAGAAACGGGGTCGCGCTCTGCATGCACAAAGGGAAAAGATTTATCTTGAGAGGCTAAATCCACTTAGAGGAGCTTTAGGGGCCATAAATTGATTGCTCAGGGGACACAGCAACAGGAAACGGCTTCGTATTTACGGAGGTTTCTGTGTTATTTCCACATCACGGACGGCAGGCGCGTGAGTCTGGAACCACAGTCGAAACCCACGCTGGTTGGGTGGGATTAAAAGGAGGTGACTGGAGTCTCTGCAAAGGGGAAAACAACATCCCTGTGGCTATGGAAGCTCCTATCCATGCTGCCAACAACCACCAGCGGGAAACGAAATCTGCATCAAAGGCAAGGAACGTCACAGCTCTCCCTGCAGAGCATCCCAGAACCACCTCCAGCATCCCACGAGCCTCACGTTCTGCAGCTGCTGCTCTGGCAGCATCTGATCGGAAATAGGAGCTGAGAGCACACAACCTGCAGGAAAAATGCTCCAAGCAGAGTGAAGTAACAATCAGCATCCCAATCCACCCTGGAGAACGACATCCTCCCCCAGAACAGTGGAGCACAACAGCGAATAATAAGCAAATCTGACTTTTTTTCTGGTCCTTTCATCCTCTCTTCTTCCTAACCCTGTGTCTCCTTTTCCACCAATGAGATGTTTGCATCTGAAGTGAAAAACCGGGAGAGCTTCTCCTGAAGGACTGCATGAAAAGAAGTGAGGCCAGAAGGGTGAGGGAGGGGAGTCTGCCCCTCTGTTCCTCTCCTGGCAGACCTCAGCTGGAGTATTGTGTCCAGATCTGGAATCCTCAATGTAAGAAGGAGATGGAGCTGTTGAAACAGGTCCAGAGGAGGCTACAAGGATGATCCAAGGGCTGGAGCACCTCCCATACGAGGACAGGCTGAGAGCATTGGGCTTGTTCAGCCTGGAGAAGAGAAGGTTCCAAGGAGAACTTAGAACACCTTCCAGTACCTCAAGGAGCTCCAAGAAAGCTGGAGAGGGACTGTTCACAAAGGCTTGGAGTGGTAGGACAAGGGGCAATGGGTAGATTTAGACTAGACATTAGGAAGAATTTCTTCATCATGAGGGTGGGGAAAGCCCTGGCCCAGGTTGCCCAGAGCAGGGGTAGCTGCCCCATCCCTGGAGGGGTTCAAGGGCAGGTTGGATGGGGCTTGGAGCCCCTGATCCCGTGGGAGGTGTCCCTGCCCGTGGCAGGGGTGGGACTGGATGGGTTTTGAGGTCCCTTCCAACCCAAACTTTTCTTTCTTTAAAGGATTTACGTCCAGGTTGCTGCTGGGAAGGGCTCGCCAAGACCAGGCCACCCCTAGGTTGCTGCAGCACAGGGACCCCTGGGAGGTCAAGCAACACCCGAGAATCCCCGGTGACACGTTCGCACAACACTGCCTTGAGCCATTTCCCCCCTTTTCAGAATATAGAGTATCGGTGAAAGTAAAAAGATGCTCATTTCCTCGGCACCAGGTTGTTTTCCAGGGGCCCAAAATTCCTCTGTGCAAGTGGCCTCATGGCCAGTAAACATCAACCGAGCATCTCTGGCTCCGCGTGTTCAGCAGAGCGAAGCGACGTGAGCGGTTCAGGGTGGGCACTGGGGCCAAGCTCACAGCTCGTTCCTCCCTGCAACACGGGATGCGAGTTAATGCAGTCCCAGAAGGGCTTCGTTTAAGTGTGTGCGCAAAGTTGTGGTGAGCGGAGGCAGGAGAAGCGGTCAAGACAGCCAAAAACCCCCCACGGGTGAGAGAAAAGCCCCTGGACACGCTCCAGAATCCCGTCCCTCACACCTTGCACCTGGCGGGACACCCTGCCCTGCGGAGCGGCAGGCTGGAGAGGGTTCGGTTGAAGATACGTATCAAAACTGTTGTAATTAAAGGCTGGTTTGCCCCTTGCATTTAACCCAGGCAGTTTCTAAACACTCACAGTCCACTTCCCCACACCAAGGCGAAGCCCCAACGGGAGCACAATGGAGTCTTGTTTCTGGTAACCCGAGATGCCTCCGTCCCAGCTCTTTAATTTTAGACTCCAACGCTCTCGCATTCCTCGGCTCTACAATGGCAGATATTTATACTCTGGAATGCAGAGCCCAGTGCTAATTTAACAGGGCTGGGCAACCCAGGGCCGCTCTCCGAACTGGGCTCTCGCGGAGCTAAAATTGGACCAGGCAGAGTTTTTAGGGGTTTACAAATCTTTGCATTTGTTCCCTTGGCCCCCTCAGATCCCTGTAAAAGTGAAATGATGCTCCCTGTAAAGGCACCGGCCGCCTCACCCAGTAGACGGACAAGCCGGCAGCGTTGGATGGGAGAGGGGGTTTGATAGGAATGGTTGGACTCGATGACCCTGTGGGTCTCTTCCAACCTGGTGATTCTATGATTCTATGATTCTATGATTCTATGGCTGTGGCCTGAGGAACAGGCTCTGACCTCTAACAAGGGGCCACACGGAGAGGTTTAAACACCACCCCCCCCACCCCAGTTCTTCTAGATTGGAGTTTGTCTTCTGGACAGGAGTGAGACACCGAGGAGTGCAGTGAACAAGGGACCTGCCAGGGGGGTTTGACACAGGACATCTCGTTCAAGCCGATGGGATCATGGAGAGTCTTCTGTCCCAGGTCGACTGGAGAAGGATGCTGCAGGACAAAGGCAGCAAATCCCAAGGGAGCAAATCCCAAGGGAGTATCAATGATCTCTGTTTCAGAGCCACGGAGGTGGCTGCTGCCACCGTTACCCACTCGTGCGTGGAGGAAGCCACGGTGACGCCTGCAAAGTGGTTCCCAACTTCACAGGGTCGAGGGGGATGGCAGCTAATTGAGAGAGGAGCAGTATTAGCAGATAAGGGAAGAGGTCAGTGCTGCAAAGCTAAATCCTTGACCTGTTATTTAAAAGGTCAGGTGGAGTTCAACAGACTACTCCAGGTCAATTCACTCAATTAAAATATTAAAAGTTCGAGGCAGGAGCGCAGAGATGGAGGTTCTTCCCCTCTCTTCCTCACAGAGGGAGAGAGATGAGGGATTATGTTCTGGTAGGTGAGTGGGCATGAAATGAGATGCAAGGAGCAGAGTTAGGCCCAAATCTGATGACCGTAAGACAAAATCTCTGATCATCTCCAATCCTACAGAATCCAGTGTCTGTCAGAGCTTGGCCCAAAACCAGGAGCTCAGACTCCGTAGATGGAATCAGGGACAGGAGAGGAGAATCCGTGAAATTAAGGTCACCATTCTATGATTCTATGAATTTGTGTCTTCTGGTTTGTGTCTTCACGGATTTCAGGGCAGAGCCAGAGCACTCGGGGGGTGGTCAGGCTCCTGGCATTGTACATAATCCACTCACACCCTCATCGAAAGGACTTCTCCCATCCCTTTGCAGCCTCCAACAGCAACTCCAATTAATCTTTGTCATGGGAGTAATCAAAAGGAGAGAGGAGGAGGCATGGAGACACATCAGCAATTCATCTAATTCCGGTTAATGGAAAGAAGGGAAGGGCAGAGGCAGCATTGGGGAGGAACCCTGGATCCTGGAGGCTGAGCCCACGATCGGATGGTTGCTCCCACCTCTGCAGACAGGAAAGGGGAATGATGTAGATCCCAGCACAGACAATTCAAACCATGGAAATAACATCTTTAAAATGACAACCTCCTCGTTCATCCCCATTACAGATGATCTCCTCTGCCAGGAGTGGGGTCAGGAGAGCAGCACCCACAAGCTGCCTGCAAAGCTCACGGACCAAGCAGCAAAGCAGGGCCGACAGCTTCAAGAGTTGTCCTATCTTTCCGTAAATCATAGAATCATCATAGAATCATAGAACAAACAGGTTGGAAAAGAAGCACCAGATCATCGAGTCCAACCACTCCTGTCAAACACTAACCCATGTCCCTCAGCACCTCATCCACACATCCCTTAAACCCTCCAGGGAAGGGGACTCACCCCCCTCCCTCTGACAGGGACCAATCACTCTTTCCATGAAAAACTTTTTCCTAATGTTCAGCCTGACCCTCCCCCGGTGGAGTTTGAGGCCATTCCCTCTCGGCCTGTCCCTTGGGAGGAGAGCCCAGCTCCCTCCTCTCCACTACCTCCTCTCAGGGAGTTGGAGAGAGCAATGAGGTCTCCCCTCAGCCTCTTCTTCTCCAGGATAAACACCCTCAGGGCCCTCAGGCCTGTTCTCCAGCCCCTTCCCCAGCTTTGTTGCTCCTCTCTGGACTCGCTCCAGAGCCTCAACATCCTTCTTGTGGTGAGAGGCCCAGAACTGACCTCAGGATTCGAGGAGCAGAATATTTGAAGATAAACTGTGATTATCCTTCCTCCTGCCCCAATATTCGATCATCTCTGAGCCTGGCTGGAAGGAACACATGGTCTTCTCAGCAGCCAGGCTGTGGTCCCAACAAAGCTCCATCAGAAAAGCCAGTGCTGCTGCTGATGGAAAATGGTCCAGATCTCATCAACCGGATGAAAGAACGCAGGGTCTTGCCTCAGCTGGAGTGATGCCACCCACGGTCGGTGTCCGTGACATCCCAGGTGAGCTGTCACAGAGGAGCGAAGTTGTTGTCTGTAGCAGATAAGTGAAGGTTGCTCCTCGCCGAGCCAGCCTTGCGCCGAGCCAGCACCCTCTGTAAGAATAAATAAAAGCTTTCAACAAAATTAGCAACAGAAGGAATAGATAAACACTAAGGAGATATTGACCTCTGTTGAGGTGAATGTCAAGATTTATTGACATGGGGAGGTAAATATTGACCAAGGCAAAGCTAAGGTCAATAATTAACTCAAGGGATGATAAATCAACGCGCAATGAAACATGAACTCTGGGTGGGCATCGCTACAGACATTTCGAATGTCTCCATCGAGGAACCTCTTGACTTTCCGCAAGACGTTTGGTGAGGTAGCACAACTTGGAGCACATTGTGGGTGAAAAGAAACCAGGAAAGAACAGTATTTTGATGAAGGAATTCCCAAATCTGAAGATCCTGCTGCTCTGGGCATCAAAATCAGTTCAGTTTTGGAAGAAGAAAGCCATCGGTCTGGGGTGGGTTTAATACCAGTACCAATGTTACCTGAATTTAGGACAAAGCACCGACCGTGTGACCATGTCCAGGCTTATGGAAGTCCAGAATTGATCCTTCTCGCTCATGAACCCACCAAGACACCGCTTTTCTTCTGAGTTGAGGTTGTGGTGGGAGCAGAAGAGGGCTGAGGAGGCAAGTACTAGTGTCTGGCTCCCAGGATGGTGACATTTACCATCCAATACAGCTTCCCACCAGCTCAAACCAAAGAGGTCGGAGGGAGGAGAAGCCTCACACCTGCTCCCTGCAGCAGGAACACCAGTGGGTGCAGGTCAGAAGGCAGATGTAGGACCTCCAGCCTCTGTGCCCACTGCGGACTCTGATGGGGAGTGGGGTCAAAAGCCCCTTCACACAAATGAGCGAAGGGCGAGGGAGGAATGTGCAGGAGCAGCTCATCCGGCACAGAAGAGCCGAGCCCACAGCAGCTCCATCGCTTCCTCGCATCCCCAACATCTCCCACCCAGCCACATCCCTCCTCTCCTGTCAGTTTGGCTCCTCCTGCCCCCAATATCTTGGGGGCACGAGAAGAGCTTCTTGGTCTCCCCTGAGCAGTAGAAGCCAAGCGACCACCCCAGCTCTTCCCCTTCCCCTCTGCTGTTTTTCATGCTTGGTTTAGTGCAGCACCTGGATCTGTTTTTCCCACAAGCCCCTACAAGCAGCTGCCTCGTAAAAAAATCTCTTTATTATTCTTTTCCCCTCTCAGCTCCGCGCAGTCCTGCCGGTGCCATCGCTCACAGCAGCCCAGGAGACGGCACCTCAAGTGACCACAGCTCCAAAACAGGCGCGCGAAGCCACATCTCGCTCTCTCTCTCATGGTTCTGCCGATAAGGCAAGGCCAAAAGTATCCCTGGCCTGTCGGTCCCCAGCATCATTCCCCGTGGAATCCACACCAGCAGCGAGGAGGTGCCATGTCCCCAGTCAGCGGCTCTGACACCAAAGGAAAACGCTGATGGCAGCGCTGCTGACGCTTGATGGAAAGCAGAGCAAGATCTCCGTTGTCAAGAGCTTTTCTCGCTCTGCTTGCAGCGCCCTGCACCCTGTTTGACCTCGATGTGTACGAGAATAAATTAGTTAAGATAGAAGAAACACCCTCGTTAAGCTCTTCAGCGTGAAACGGCAGTGCAGGGGAGGTGCTGGGAGCAGGGAATTTGGGGATCGACAGCAGTGGGTGGTGGCATCCAGCACATCAACCCCCAGCGGATGGTCCAGAGACGGGGAGACGGAGGAGATCTCCACCAGCCAGTAGCACATCTCATCCTTAATGAAACTCAACTTCCAGACACGTTTGCACTGGAAATTGCTAATAAATTAATTCTGGGGCAGTGTCTCCCTCAGCAGAGCCTGGTGACGGTGACACTGGGATGAGAGTGAGTTTCCCGAAGCCCAGGAGAGCCTGAGCAGCCCAACCTACCCCTGCCCAGTTCCCCATGCGAGCATCGCGTCCCTGGAGAGAGGGTGGAGGGGGCTGAGCAATCTGGCAGTAATTAGGCAGGGAAAGTCAAGCTGCTGCTGGGTTCCTTCAGCCATCAGTGTGTCACAGCCCAGAAGGGAGGGATTCCAAATGCCAAATTCAGATGTCATCAGCAATAACCTGATCCACGTGCGAGGGGCTCTGGCGACACCGTCCCTGCCCTGCCTGCTGCCCAGTTTTGATCTGAAAGAGGATTGGAAAAGGAGAAATGTGAGCAGAGCTGGAGAAGGGGACCAGCAGACCCAGCACAACCAGGGACAGTGTGGACGCTCTCCTCTTGACTACTCACAGCCATCAAATGATATCAAAAGCCATAATTGCCCTTGATGAGGGTGAGTATCGGGCATTTAAAGGCCAGGGAAGTCCTCAGCACCCCCAGACCAGTGCCCGAGATGCTGCCGTGGATGCTCACGTGCATGGAGCCAAGCTTGACGGCATCTCCTTCCCCCTGGAGCTGCCGTTGCTGGTGTTCATTGACAACGTTATTAGAAACGTGAGGGTGAGGGATGGAAGTGGTTTGACCTTGGAGAGACAAGCTTCCCTGTCATCCCTTCCCCCCGAGCTGTAACGAGGGGCTTGGCAATCTGTCAGCGCTCCCGACGCGCGAGCTGAAAGCACTTTTTATCCAAGTAATTAATTTAAAACCTATTAAAGAATTGTAGAAAGAAGCTCTTGAACGTCTTAAGGTGAGGAGCGTTGCCGAAGAGCACGGGGAGGTAACCTGGGGTGCAAACACCCTTGGGATGTTCAACACAGATCACTCGTGGAGCTGCAAACCCTAACGGGACAGGGCACATGGCTCAGTCCATACAGCAGCTGTAGCGCCTGGGGAGGGGACATCGAGCGCCTGGAGGAGGAATCAAGTGCCTGGAGGGGGCATCGGGTTCCATGATAGATTCCAGCTCTATTTTCCCATCTCCCCACCAAAACCGAGCACGGGATCTGCTTTCACCTTGTGCAAAGCAAGCAGGGGGCTTTTGCCCCCACCCCCTCCTTGGGTTCCTCCCCATGATGCTGGGGCTGGGTGAAGGGGTCTCCCCTCCAGACCAGAGGAGAGCGTGGAGGGTCTGCATTGGTTTTTTTTTCCTGCATTCATAAATCACTGCTCTTTGTGGCCCCTTCCCCATGCGTCGCACAATTCGGGTTAGGTTATAAATAGGATCCTGGGCTCTTTCAGGTTGATAAAGGCGGAGGGGGGTGGAGCAGCAGGGAGGCGTCACGACTACATAACACTTTCATTGCCCTGTCAAAATAAAGAATACCAGTGCTGCCGACCTCTTCTTCTGCAGCATATATCAGCCGCGCTCCTGACACTGCATTTCAGACCAAAATAGGGATTAAAAAAAAAAAAAAAACACACCAAACCCACAACAACCCCTCTCCCAGTTTCCCGATGGGGCAGAGATGCTGGTTGCCCAGCCCCAGCGGCCACTGGACTTTGATGGGGAGTTCAGCTTCATGCTGGTTGTGTCCAGAGCGTGGGTGTGTGTGTGTGTGTGTGTGTGTGTGTGTGGCATCCGGACGGAGATGCTGGAGCTGCAGGAGCACAGCCAGACCTTCAGTCATAGAATCATAGAATCATAGAATCATAGAATCATAGAATCATAGAATGGGTTGGGTTGGAAGCAAACCTTAAAGATCATCCAGTTCCAACACCCTTTGAAAGCACCAAACCACATCCCCAAAAGATGCCATGATGCAGGGATGCAGAGAGAGGAGCCAGCCTGATGCTCCAGCCACAACCTGGGTCCCCCAGGGATCTCACCTCGGGGTTGAGCTCCCCAAAGCCTCGTGTGCTGCCAGCATCACCGGCAGCAGCAGAACCTGCTGGAGGGGACACAGCCTTATCCGTGATCACGAGCGAGGAGGTGACCCCAGCCTGGGGAGCTTTGTGCTCCCTCCTTGGGTGACAACGATATTCAGAGAGATTTATATTGGCGAAAGGGCAAGGGGGAACACCAGGGAGGTGAAGAAGGTGTTGGTGAGCAGGTGAAGTGGGTTTCCTCCTAACGTTACTGTGAAATGGTATTAACAGAAAGCAGGGAGGTCTTTGCTTCTGGGTTGCTTCTGTTGCAGCACGTGAGCTACGAAACTGGGGGCTGGGGAGGGAAAATGAGATGCCTGAGATCACCTCCAAGGAGCTTGAGATTCCTGTTTGCCTGTGAGAGGTGAAGAAATGGGCCAGCGGCACTTCTGGAGAGACCAGCCCAGGGAGGGTTTTGGGGGGGGTGGGGAGGGGGGTGTCAGCAAAGTGTCCCTGGACTCCCAGTGGTGCCAGCATAGGGTTGAGCCCCAGGGGATGGGGATCAGCCCTCGGGGACCATCGCCTTCCCTTGGGAGCATCATGCTGGACCTGAGAACTGCCATCCCCGTGGCAGCATCGTCCCCCCTGGCCCCGGAGCCCCGTTCCCAGATACAATGAGCCCCTTTACGAGGGCAGGGAGGTTATCCCCAGCGAAGCTCCGGCCGAGCCCAGGGACAAATCTGACACAGATCTGCCTTTAACAGCTCCAGTGATAAAAATGCCAGTTTATTGGAAACACATGGAGTATTTATAGAGGACATCAAAGCGGGAAGGAGGTTTACATAGCAACAGGCCAGATTAAGCAGAAGGCATCTGCTTTTTTGGCAGCCAAGGGGCTCTCGGGAGGCACAATAAATTGGCGGCACACTGGCCCTTTCATTCCCTCCTTTGGGGAAAGCAAAGGTTGGCAAAACAAAATCTAACCACATGCCCAACCATGTCAAACATGATAGGAATGGGAGCGTCGGGTTACGGGCTGGGGGGCTGCACCCGGACACCCAGGGGAAAGAGGGGGCTCTGGGGAGACCCAGAGCAGCTTCCAGCACCGAGAGGGGCTCCAGAAAGCTGGGGAGGGGCTTTGATCAGGGAGAGGATGAGGGGAGCGGTTTTGAGCTGAAAGAGGGGAGAATGAGACGAGATCTTGGGGAGAAATTCTTCACTATGAGGAGTTTGCACAGGTTGCCCAGAGAAGTGATGGCTGCCCCATCCCTGAAGGTGTCCCAGTCCAGGCTGGATGGGGCTTGGGGGATCATAGAACGGTTTGGGTTGGAAGGGATCTCAGAGCCCATCCAGTTCCACCCTCTGCTATGGACAAGGACACCTCCCATGAGATTTGGTTGCTCAAAGTCCCATCCAACCTGGCCTCGAACACCTCCAGGTGCTTCCCCTTGGACCCCTTGAGCCCAACTTGGGGCTCACCTGAGCTGAGAAGAGCTCCCAGCAGCCCAGGGGAGGAGGTTGCTGCTGAGCCCCAGCCCAGTTCCCCTCAGCCTCACTCCTCGGTTCTCCCACTGATGAAGCAGGTCCTGGGGCCTCCGGGGCAGGATAACTGGGAACGGTTGCATCAGGGATGCTCTGAGGGTTGCTTGCACGCTCTGATGTGCGAAGCGGACTGTGCCAGGTCTCCTCCTGCCCAGGTAAGACTTCACGGTGGTAAAATGCTCTGTGTGGTCCTGACGCTGGGGCAGGTTTGATTTCAGCTCGACAGTGCGGACTTGGCAGCCCGTGGGCTAAACCCACTGGCGATGCTTGGTTACAAGGCCACAGTGCCTTGTGTTAATTAACCTTCCAAACACTCCCCTAATATTTTGCCAAATCTAATAAGCCCGAGAGGCTGTGGGAGGGATCAGCGACGCCTGAGGTCCAAGGGGCTTCCCTGGGGCTTCAGCTGCTGCTCCAAGTTTTCTGTTGTCCTTCCCCTCCCCGCGTTGGGGTTCATTGTCCTCATTCCTGTGATGAGCTGCTGCCCTCAGCCCGCGCGGTGCTGCCCCTCCTCCCTGCCAGCGCTCCCCCTGCATCATCCCAAGCTCTAAAAGCCACGGAGAAAGGGTGAGAGCGTCTTTTCCATCCAGGAACCCAGTTTTCCACCCAGGAACCAACCCACCCAGCTCTCCTCTGGAGCAACAGCCGCTCACTCATCTGTGGGTGCTTTGGGGCAAAATCAGAGAAGGAAAGAACCGACACCTCCTCCTGCAGTAACCAGGATCCAGGCAGCAGCATGTTATCCGCCAGGCATCCTCGGAAAGAGTTAAACCCACCCAGCGTGTGCTGGACACTGGGGGTTCTCGGTCCTGGAGGGGCCTGGGGAGAGATGATAAATAGCTGGGGATGTCCTCTCCACTAACACCAGCGGAGCCCAGCTGGGCAGCGGCGTTCCCCACCTCCTATCCATCATTTTCCGCTGGCTTTGGCACATCTTGTAAATCACCCAACCCCGATTCCATCCTCGGTTCCTCCAGAGCATCCCTTCCCTGGGTCCGGGGGCATCCCACCCTTCTCATCCGTGCAGCGACGCTCCGGGCAGATGCGGCTCCCATCACCGCTCTCTCCCATTTCTATTTATTGGCTGAGTGATCAGATAACTTGAGGTTTATTTACCTTGCCGGGAAGCCGGCTCCTCTCCTAGCTCTGCGCTCTCGGCAGCCCTGGGGCAGTTATTAGGTTTCCTCTGGCCCCTGTTTCTCCCTGGGCTCCCAAAACAGGGTTGGGTTGGTGGGGGAGGATTTGAGGTGGTTTTCTCTGCCCCAGGAGCTGCTTTTCCCCCAACTCAGGATCTCACGGGGCTGCTTGAAATCGCCTTCTTGAGCATTAGGTGGGGAGGGACCCAACGTGAGGAAGAGGAT
Organism: Coccyzus lansbergi; assembly: GCA_033558105.1. Taxonomy (NCBI): domain Eukaryota; kingdom Metazoa; phylum Chordata; class Aves; order Cuculiformes; family Coccyzidae; genus Coccyzus; species Coccyzus lansbergi. Next base: position 84,804 of record JAUMJK010000080.1, on the reverse strand, counting down.
GGGTCTGTGAGCTTGGCCGTGCTCGCTCGTGCTGCCGGGAGACTCCCACTCACGAAGCATCATTTTATAACCACAGGGAAATCCCCGCAAACAACACAGTCGCTCTCCTGCTGCACACAATGAAAAACACCCAATTCCTTCTCTCCCAGTCCCCATCAGCTCACGGGAGCATCCTACTGGGCTCATTGCTTTCGTTTGCAGCCCTGATGGTCAAGCTCTTCCTCAGCCCCTGGGCAGACACGTGTGACATCCTGGGTCTGCCACGATCAGCATTCCAAGAGATTTCCTGAATATCTTGCCATGGAAAACCTCCCATACGAGGACAGGCTGGGAGAGCAGAGGTTGTTCAGCCTGGAGAGAAGGCTCTGGGGAGACCCTAGAGCAGCTTCCAGGGCTGAAAGAGGCTGTAGGAAAGCTGGGGAGGGGCTCTGGGTCAGGGAGGGCAGGGAGAGGATGCGGGGGATGGTTTTGAGCTGAAAGAGGGGAGATGGAGATGAGATCTTGGGGAGAAATGTTCTGCTGTGAGGGTGGGGAGGTCCAGGGTGCCCAGAGCAGGGGTGGCTGCCCCGTCCCTGGAGGGGTTCAGGGCCAGGTTGGATGGGGCTTGGAGCCCCTGATCCCGTGGGAGGTGTCCCTGCCCATGGCAGGGGTGGCACTGGATGGGCTTTGAGGTCCCTTCTGACCCAAATCATTCCAGGATTCCATGACAATCCCAGGGGAGCACTGGGCATCTCCCTGCCCACGCGGAGAGGCGAGTGATGACGTGGCCACCACACGGCTCCATCGCCCTTGGGCTGGCCCTGGGCTCCTGGTTAAGAGCCACTGCTCTGGAGATGTGGGAAGGCTGAAGGGTCTGACAACAACCAAGAAAATGGGCTGAAAAAAATACTGCACAGAGGCAGAGACCCCGGCTGGGGACAGGGATGCCTGGCACTGGACGTGGTGGCCTTTACCTGCCGGGCAATTCCTTATTGTCCCAGCTCCTGCTGCCTTGTAAAGCGCCTGATGGATAACGCTCATCACGAAGGCGAGAGAGCGACGCCGTCCCCTCGCCTCCCTCCACGAGCTGTGATCCATCTTCTTTATAGCGAGGATCCGGAGCCAGCACCATCTGCGGCACCAGAAATACAATTACCGAGGTGGGGGGCAGCCTCTCTCCTTCCAAATTTCATAGAAGCCTCGCAAAGCAGCCCTAAATTACCCCTCGCACACCAGGGACCTCACGCAGCATCGTCTCTCTTTAGGTATAATTATAGCCGGGAATTAGCAAGTCTGATTTTCTCCCCCTTCTCCTGTGCCGTTCCCAGCTCTTCCCTCTCCTCCGAAAGGAGAAAAAAAAAAAAAAAAAAAAAAAAAAAAAGGGAGAAATTGAAATTGATCTCCGGCTCTGGCTCTGGGCAGCTGTAATTTAATCAGAAAAGCCTCTCTCTTGGCATTTATTTATTTTTTTTAACCCCAAGGTCCTAAATTAAAAAGGATGCTGGTGGGATGGGAATGGGAGCGGCTGGAGCCTCGGCTGCCCATTTGGGGAGCAAAGCATCTCACCAGCTTCTGTGGGAGATTTGCTGATGGGTGAGCACACCCAGGGCTGGTTTGATAACCTGGTCCCCAGGGCCCAATCCTGCCCCCGTGATCCAGGGGCGGCATTTGGGGCAGGATCGGAGTCTGGTTTGGATTTTGGGTTGTTAGTCACCTCAGGCTCAAGCTGGGCTTCCAGAACCAAGGGCAAATGAGATGCAAAAGCCTCGTAAAACCCCTTTTGTCCTGATGCTGCTGTCACGGGAGCAAAAATGAGGAAGGAATCACTTTTAACAAACAAACCCAAGTCCCTTTCGGGCTGTGCAGGTCTGGTTCCTCCTCCGGCACCGGATTTGGGAAACTCTGGGTTAAATAAGGGAACAAAATCCCAATTTCTATTTTATTTTGTATTTCATAGAATCATAGAATCATAGAACAACCAGGTTGGAAGGAATCCATCGGATCTTCTAGTCCAACCATTCGTTTTTAACTTCCCTGGGAGAACTGTTCCTTGCAACCCTTGTCACCCTACGTGCCTCAGGGCTGCCTGCTCGGAGATAACATCCCTGCCTGAGCTCCCGCCCGCAGCCTCCCATAAGGCGCTTTATGGTCTTAGTGAGTATCCGAGGCAAATCCCACTGAAATCCCCCAGTTTCGAGCACGTGCTGGAGCGACCAGGCGTGCTCCTGCCCTGCTCAGCGCGCGTCACCTCTCGGCCTGTCCTGGCACGGTACCAGGCAGCAGAAGACAAGGGGTTATTGTCCCCACACCCCGTGGGCAGCAGCTCACCAGGGTGCTCGGCCAAGTGTGACGGAAGCAGGGATGGCTTTGTCCTGGCTGGTGGCAAAGAGTGACATTCCTCGGCACGACAGCATCCACCGAGGGCAGCAAAACCTCCTCCATGGTGTTTGGAGTAAGGAAAAGGGGCACAGGCAGCGGGGAAGGCAGAGGGTTTGGTCTCCAGCCACGTGGCTGAAAGGAAAGGCAGAAGACGGAGTTTGGCACCGAGATACGGGAATCCTCAGATCCCACTTTATGTGTCCCCAACTCCTCGATGACACTGCATCCTCCCAGATGTGACGGCATCATCCCAGACCTCAGAGCATCCTCCCAGATGTGACATCACCCTCCCAGATACTATAAAATCCCCCCTGCCTGCCCCACCGAGCCCCAGCAGACTCCTCCATGCCCCAGATTTTGCTGCGTGCGCAGGAGCTGCCCCAGGAGCAGCCAGCACTGCCCTGCTCGCACAAGCACAGCGACATAAATCACGGCTTGACCCCAGGTTTGCACCTCCTGCCGGCCTCTGCCAAGGGTTGGCCTCGTCATCTCGTGCGGTGACACCGGCTACTGATTTACGGCCGGGTTGGGAGCAAGGCTGTGACACGCCAGACACCTCCTCGCGCTCGGCGGCCGCGGCGGCATCCAGCCCTTTCCCCACTGCTCTGCTTCTTCCCTCAGCATCATCCCAGAGAGGAGGCGGCAGGGCTGGCAGAGGTGCCCGTTACCGCGTCCCAGGAGCTGCGCTCGGCCTTGACCCAGCCCGGACTGTGTCCAGCAGGGCCAGGGGGAGGAGAGCCCAACCGCAGGTTTAAATCGACGCCCTCCGCTTCCCTTCCATGCTGAGTTATTGCTGCCTGGTTTTGTGATGGAGATGACCGAGCGATGAGGGATGAGTGACCTGGGCCAGACCACCAGGCTCAGGGCTCCCTGCTGGACCACGGGCGAGGGGTGAAAGATCAGGGCTGTCCTCAGGCCCTTTCCTCCCCTGGGTGGATGCTCCTGAGCGTCAGCCGTGCTCTGGTGTGTGTGAGCTCACGGGGACGGCAGGGGATGTTCTGACACCTCTCCACAGCGTCTCTGCAGCCAAGCAGCCGGTGCTGGTGCTCTGGGCAGGGACATCCTTCTCCCTGCAACCATTTCCACCTGTCGGTTGGGTTATTCATCCCTCAGCTGCACTTTCCTACCTCTCTCTCTCTCTCTCTCTCTCTCTCTCTCTCTCTCGTGTCCTTCACAGGTTCCCAGGCAGCAAGGCTCAGCTACAGACAATGACGCCTGAGAGGATGTCACCACCTCTGGGAGGCTGCTACCATGTTTGGCAGGATGAGGTCACATCTGGAGGATGCTGTGACATCTGGGAAGATGCTATGAGGCCTGGGGAGGATCCCATCACACCCGGGAGGGTGATAGGACTCCGAGGCGGATGCCGCCACATCTGGGAAGATGCTGTAACCTCTGGGAGGCTGCTAGGACCTCCGGAAGGATGCTATGACGCTCGGGAGGATGCCTGACGTCCGTATCCAAACTTCTTAGATAAATATAAGTCATAATAATAAAAATAGAAGCCGATGAGACCTCCGCCCGACCCTCCCGCTGCCCTCGGAGGAGCCGCAGGAGCCTCCCCAGGCGCTGGGAGGACAGGGATGCTCTGGAGGCAGGAGGAGCCGTGGGATGAGGTCCCTCCCGGCCGCGATCAGCCTCCTCCCGCGGGCTCCGGCAGCCCCTTGTGGCAGCCGCTGGCTCTGCAAACACACCAGAGCAAGAAACGCTGCCTCTGCCACCACTGCCTGTGTCCTCCGGTCAGAGAATCATAGAATCACCAGGTTGGAGGAGACCCATCGGATCATCGAGTCCAACCAGTCCTATCAAACACTAAACCATGTCCCTCAGCACCTCATCCACCCGTCCCTTAAACACCTCCAGGGAAGGGGAATCAACCCCCTCCCTGGGCAGCCTATTCCAATGCCCAATGACCCTTTCTGGGAAAAACTTCCTCCTAATCTCCAGCCTAAATCTCCCCTGGCAGAGCTTGAGGCCATTCCCTCTCGTCCTGTCCCCTGTCCCTTGGGAGAAGAGCCCAGCTCCCTCCTCTCCACAACCTCCTTTCAGGTAGTTGCAAAGAACAATGAGGTCTCCTCTCAGCCTCCTCTTTGCCAGGAGAAACCCCCCCAGCTCTCTCAGCCGCTCCTCATAGGGTCTGTTCTCCAGCCCCTTCACCAGCTTCGCGGCTCTTCCCTGGACTCTCTCCAGAGCCTCAACATCCTTCTTGTGCTGAGGGGCCCAGAACTGGACACAGGATTCAAGGAGCAGCCTCCCCAGTGCTGAGTCCAGAGGGAGAATCACCTCCCTGGCCCTGCTGGTCACACCATTTCTGATCCAAGCCAGGATGCCCTTGGCCTTCTTGGCCCCCTGGGCACACTGCTGGCTCATGGTCAGTCGCTGTCGACCAACCCCCCCAGGTCCCTCTCCTCCTGGCAGTTTTCCAGCCAGACTTCTCCCAGTCTGGAGCTCTGCATAGGGTTGTTGTGCCCCAAGTGCAGGACTTGACATTTGGCCGTGTTAAACCTCATCCCGTTAGTCTCAGCCCATGGATCCAGCCTGTTCCAGCCCTTTGGAGCCTCCCTACCCTCCAGCAGATCCACACTTCCACCCAGCTTAGTGACATCTGCAAACTTGCTAAGGGAGCACTCGATGCCTTCATCCAGGTCGTTGATGAAGACATTGAACAGGACTGGACCCAGCACTGAGCCCTGGGGACACCACTTGTCACTGACCTCCAGCTGGACTTAACGCCATTTCCCACCACTCTCTGGTCCCTCCAGCCAACCAGTTTTCTACCCAGGAGAGTGTGCGTCTGTCCAAGGCTGAGGGACAGCACTGAGCTGGAGCAGAGCCCCATCCCAGCCCAGAGACACCGAAAAGGCCAGCAAGTCAAACCCTCTAAGACTCATTTTGGAGTTTCAGAAACTGAGCCTCCTTCGTCTGACCCAGGCAAGGGGTGCGAGCGATCTCCACCGATCATGTGCAGCGAAACCAGAGCTGGGGACAGAACAGGTTTCTCGCACATGTGTGTCTATCAGTTTTCCCAGAAATCTGATGCATATTCTGTCACTTTCCGAGGTCTCATTTTAATGTTGTTATGAACCTCCACTTGAAACTCTATGAAACTCTTGCCTGTTTGGAGCAGCTCCAGCTCTGCTTTGAGAAAGGGAAATACTCAGAGGGGGTTCTAGGAGGAGAGGAATCTCTTCAGCTCCTACTTCACCCAAGACGTTTGGGTTAAAAGGGAAAAATACTCCATTTTTTAATAATAACAACTACTTCTTTTGATAGGAATGGTTGGACTCGATGATCCGGTGGGTCTCTTCCAACCTGGTGATTCTATGATTCTATGATTCTCGTATCAAAACCACCAGCCAAAGGGTGAGTTGAGCCCACGGCCGCCCAGACCTCGCTCACCCTTATGCAACCGGCTCAGAGCCTGCTGCTTGTGGCAGGCGTCAGATTATGGCACGGAGCTCCCCGGATAACTCCATAAGCCCTAAATCTTCTCCCAGTCCTCTGCCGAGATAAGGCAGTGTGGGAGGGTGGCTGTGGGGCAGGAGGTGTCACAGGACGGTGACACCGCGTTGGCCCCAAGATCCCGCTGGTGCGGCAGGAGCAGAGGGCTCAGCCCTGAGGTGAGGGGCGAGGGTTGGGGTTTGGTGCTGCATGAGGGGATCCAGTGCTGCCCATGGGCTCTGGGGGCTCTCCCAGGCACAGCAGCTCAGGGAGGGCTGAAATCCTGACTACACGCGATACCCAGTGGCTCAGGGCAGGTCCTGACCCCTGGCAGGGATGGACACAGGATGATACTAGGGTTTGGGAGAACGTTGCAGGTGCAGCTCCAGCCCCACAGCCTTCAGCATCGAGATCCTCATGTTCGACATCAGGATCCTGGTGTTCAGCATCAGGATCATCATGTTCGACATCAGGATCATCGTGTTCAGCATCAGGATCCTCATGTTCAGGATCCTCATGTTCAGGATCCTCAGCTCCTGCCTCCCAGCAGGATGCGGCAGGCACGGAGGGAGCAGCTGGGATCCTTCATCTGCTCCATGTTTCCAAGTTCACAGATGCAAGCGAAGGGACCTTTGGGACTCTGCCTTCATGGTTGCTTTAAACGGAGGATGTGGCCTCCCACAGGCTGCTCCGGGACCAAATCTGTGCCTTTTTGCTATGAAAACAGCCGATTCCGGGACTTTCCCAGATCCCACTGGCCCCTGTACTTTGGAAAACATGTAAAAAACAACCAACCGCAAAAAGAAAATAAAATTCCATGATGAAGATAAGGGTGCAGCCAAGTTTTGTGTGGAAATCAGGATTTGCAGCTCCTTGGTGAAAGCTGCCCTGAGCGTTGGCATCCAGGTGGGGAGGAGGAGGAGGGTGGGAGGCTCCAGGGCTCCCCTGGAGGGGGAATTGCAAGAGTTTATTTAAGGCACCTGCACAGTTCTGGTGCCCTTGGAGAAGCAGCAGCTCCCCAGATGCTTCTGCTCAGTGAATTCCCCTGCAAGAAAGGGAGCTGGAAGGGAGGGTTAGCTGAGCTGGGGTGGGGGGGTTGCTCAGGCAGCATCATCTTACCAAGGTGAGACAGGTATAAAAATACAGCCCAAGGAGTCCCTGCAGCTCCTCAACTCAAGATTCTAAATCCTGCCCAAGCAGCTCTGATCCTGCTCAGGATGAATGGAGCCATTTTAAGCAGCAGTTTAAATTGAGTTATCGTGGCCGAGCTGAGCCCACGTCAACGTGCAGGTTATCACAGCTTTGGTGCCTAAAGGCCACCCCAGACCTGCAGCAGAAAACCCTTCCCCACCACAAAAGGTAGGGGCTGTTTGAGCCATCTCAGTGTTGTTTTTAACCCAGATGGAGCTGTGATGCTGCCTGGAGCTGAAGAGGGACCCACAGGGAAGGTCTGAGCAGCCCCAGGTAAGACCAAGGTAAAGGGAGAAAAGACTCCCTCAGCTTCAAAGCCTGCTTGGGGGTGTCCAAGCTGGGTGGGAAAGTTTAATGGAATTGCAAAGGCTTCCTTCCTCTCACAGCACCAATCAGGTACTCTTTGGCTTCTGCTTAGAAGCAAAACAGTTGAGTTCGTGCTGCCCTTGCCCCAGAGCTCCTGCACCAGGGCTGCAGCTCTGAGTGCTTTAGGGGGCTTCTTTGGCAGCTGCTTCAGCATCTGCTCCCTTGTTGCTTGGGCATAAGAATCCAGATTTAACTCTTCCCTCTGCGCACTTCTCATCTTCTGCTGCTGGGAAAGGTCTTTGCAGCTGCTTTGATGTGGAGCAGTGAGGAGGGGAGGGCACCGCAGGAAGGGCTCAGACTCTAGCTGTGTCGCTTGGGGAGGGATGGAGAGGGTCTTCCCTGCTGGTGCTTGACACAAGAGCTTGGTTGCTGGCATCCCTGCCGCCCCAGAGACATTCCCAGTCTTCTCACCCTCCTGGTTTCCAATACTAGACCGTGGTCCATTCAAACTCCCACGTTGTCTCCTTATTTTCCTCACTCCATGCTGGAGATGGTGCTGGGGGAGCTGCATCCTGGGGTTTGGCTTCATCTGAGGCCCCAGCAGAAGTGTTTGTGTGGGGCCGAGGATGGAAACTGGACCCACAGACTGTGCTGGAGGCCAAGAGCCAAATGAGGCTTCTTGGTGGGATGAAGGATGCTGGAGCTCACACGGTTCCCAATGTCTGCTCTGTGTCTGCACAGGGGGAGTCAACAGTCCACGGAGCCCCCTCTTCCCCCTGGGAGAGGCTCCTGGTCCCAGACAGGGCTCGGGGCCAAACTGGGCTTGCTCCCCCCGGCCGGGCCGGATGACAGATGCCTGTGCTGGAGGAGAACCTGCTGCAGCCCCTGCTTCCAGCCTGGATGCCTCCGACCCGGAGCTGCACTATGAGGAGGAAGAGGAGACGGATGAGTCGGAGTCCTCGGACACCGTCAGCATCTGCTCCGATGACTCCGTCTACCCTTGCTACGAGGTCTCCCTGGGGGCTGGTGGGGCTGGGGACCTCAGCCTCTACCAGTGCTGTGCCAGGAACGACGCCAAGCTGGTGCAGGAGAGGCTGGAGCACGGGGTGAGCCGGAGCGAGGCCACGGAGCTGGACGCCAACGGGAGGGTGAGTGGTTGGGTGGGCCCCCTGCGGAGCAGAAAGAGGATTCCCTGGGGACAGGCACATCCTGAAGGATGGTGGCTGCTAAAGCAGGTGGAGGAGGAGGGAAGAGTCCTGGGTGGATGGGGTTGATCTTGGGAGGGCAGAGGAGGTTCTACAGCTCCCTGAAAGGAGGTTGTGGAGAGGAGGGAGCTGGGAGGGGACAGGATAAGAGGGAATGGCCTCAAGCTCTGCCAGAGGAGGTTCAGGCTGGACATTAGGAGGAAGTTTTTCCCAGAAAGGGTCATTGGGCATTGGAACAGGCTGCCCAGGGAGGGAGTTGACTTACGTTCCCTGGAGGTGTTTAAGGTGCATGTGGATGAGGCACTGAGGGATGCGGTTTAGAGACTGGTAGGAAAGGTTGGACTCAAAGATCCGATGGGTCTCTTCCAACCTGGTGATTCTATGACTCTGCTACATCTGGAGTCTGCGTGGTTTGGGGTGGGAGGAAGAACTGGGGGGACCGTGGGGAGGTGCCCTGCCGGCCCTGGCGCTGAGCGAGCTCCCTCTCCAGAACGCGCTGATGGTTGCCTGCTACAAGGGCTTTGTGGACATCGTGCCCCTGCTGCAGAAGTGCCCCTACATAAACGTCAACCAGCAGGACAAGGACGGGAACACGGCCCTCATGATGGCAGCACAGGCAGGTAGGCATCGCGCTCGGCACAGGACAGACCCTGTGAGCCCTCCCGAGACACAGGGTGGTGCCCAAAATGAGCCTTTGGGAAAGCTGATGCTCCCATGGGATGTGACCTTCCCCATCCAAATTTCTAGTTCTTCTTAGTATCATTTTAAAACTGGACGGGAGATGCAAAGCTGGAGATGCCTCCAGCAGTGTTCTCTTGCCACGCATCCCACCTGAGCAACCGAGCTGAACTGGAGCTGCTCCACGTGGTCCAGAAAAGCCCCGTGAGCTGCAGTGATTTACCTGCCTGCAGGTTCAAGCTGGCAAACACCACGTGTAGGGACCAGATCTCCGGTCACGATGGCTTTTCTTGCTAGAGCAAGGAGGGTTCACCTCCTTCTGCCCTGCTTTAACCTCAGGGGAGAGGCGGCAGCTCTCAGAGTGGGCATCACCCTCTGTTCCCATCTTATCCCTGCTGGAATTGAGGATGGGGTTTGCATTTTTGGCCTCCTTCCTGCATTCTCTGCTGAAGCAGCTGATGTGCCAGAGCTGCTCCCTGTGCTGCCAAGCCCAACCCAAAACAAGCCCAGACCCTTTCAGTCCTGGTCCCTCCAAGTTTCTGCAGTTTTGTCCTCAGGAGATGCACTCACAAAATGCTTTTTCTCCATGGGGGCATCAGCCGTTCTCCCTTGTTAACTGTCGAAACTCTAATGCAGCTTCTCTCTGGCTGTTAAGGACACATCACCATCCTCAACTACCTCCTCAACTACTTCCCTGCGCTCGAGGTGGACAAGCGAGACCCCCGGGGCCTGACGGCGCTGATGAAGGCAGCGGTGCAGGGGCGGCAGGACTGCGTGGCCGCCCTCCTCCTGGCTGGTGAGCATCTCCGGGATCTTTTGGGAAGGGTTGTGTCCCTGCTCCTGCGCCCCACGCTCTGGGGAGGGACAGGCTGTGATGCTCTTTGCGTGGCGGTGGCTCTAGGAGCAGACCTGCAGGCGATGGATCCCATCAAGGGGAAGACTGCCAGGGAGTGGGCAGCGTTCACCGGCCGCTTCGAGACGACCGTGAGGATCCGGAGCCTCCTGCGGCGCCCACGGGCAGAGCAGTTCAGCACCCGGTACCGGCCCGAGTGGCCAGCCCTGGCCGAGCTGGTAGCCAAAGCCCTGAGCCCCAAATCGACAGGCAAGAGGCTGTCGGAGAAGATCCGATCCCTATTCACCTTCAGCTTCCCCCACGACCCCGAGGAGGATGGGGTGATGGACCACATGGTGAGGATGACCACGTCCCTCGCCAGCCCCTTTGTGGCCACCGCTTGCCAAACGGTTTGCCCCGACAGCCCTCCCGAGGTGGGCAAGCGCCGGCTCTCCGTGCCAGAGATCCTTGGGCACCACGTACTGGATCCGGGTGATGAACTGGAATCCACCTCGTGTCTCAGCATCGGCGCATCCTCCTGCAACGGCCAAGCCGCCTCAGAGATCCGGCTCCTGCCCTCGTGCCGGCAGCCCCGCGGCCTCCTGCGCTTCCTGCCCCTGTGGCTGCGACGCGGGAACATCATCTTCCCCGGAGAGCCCATCCCCAAAATCAGAGTGAGCAAAGACTCCTGCCCACCTGCCAGCTCCAGGGAGCGGAGGCAGCGCAAGGGGGACAAGAACCTCCTGCAGCCACCCAAGTGGAAGTACAAGGAGCTGAAGGAGGAGAAGAAAGCAGCCAAGGAGGCGAAGAAAGAGGAGAAAAAGAAGAAGAAAGAGGGGAAGACGCACTAAGTGAGATGTGTCAGGGTGAGGGCGAGGTCTCAGCTGCCCCCTCGGACCTGCTCACTGGACACAGGGATCTTTTCCTACCCTCTGGGATGGTGATGCCTGAGGGAAGGAGGTGCTGTGGATGCCCCCAACTGAGATGCCCCAGCTCCTCATCCTCTCCTGCCTTGAGACTGATCTGGGCCAGAAGAGGCTCTTCTAGGGGTTTTTTTTTTAGGGTTTTTTTTGTTTGTTTGTTTGGGTTTTGGGGTTTTTTGCCTCTGATCTTCCCGAGATCTGCATAGAATCATCTTGCAGCACAGGGTGGAACACGGCCACGCAAACAGAAATGGAAGCAGTTGCCATGTTAACAGGATTGATTTAATGAATAAAAGCTCAGGGCTGCTTGTTGGGCTGGTGGGTTTGCTTCCCAGGACAAGGGGGGCTGGAACTGGCAGCAAGAGGTGCTTGAGGCACTAATTATCCAGGTAATAAACCCCACGGCAAAGGGCACACTGTGCCACCCCCTTCCTCATGGGGACAAAAGCCTCCACCCTCCCTCTCGCTCCCCATTTCCAGGGTGCAGGGGCCGGTTGGGGAAGGAAGGGCCCTTCCTTGGTGGGAAGGATCTACAACATCCCCATCCATTCCTCTCCGGCCCTTGGCTTGCGTTGGGCTCCCCGGCACGTGGCTGTTCTCCTTCACCAGCTCCCGCTGGGGACTCGCAGCTGAGCTGGGGGTGGGTGGCACATGGAGCAGCCTTTGCCCGGAGCAGCCTGGCTCCCACCGCTCAGGGGAAGGGAGGGATGGGCTCTTGCTGGCCTCTTGTCCCTCTCTGCCACTGCAGGGACGCCTCGGTGAGACCCCAGGGGGTGGCTGGAAGCATCCAACTGTGATCCAAGAGGACCCACATCCCTCTGTGCCATGCAGGGCAGCCTGTGGGATGAGCGGTGGGGATGGGAAGTCTGGCCCCGAGCGGGCGATGGGTAGGTGGCTGCAGGGTGTTGCTCAGCCCAGTGCCCAGACGGGTGCCCAACCCTGCTGACTCACCCCTGGGAGAGCCTGCGCTGGATTTGAGGTATTTAAGGTGTCGTTATGGTTGGTCCCAGCTCTGGAGGAGTTTGCTTTCCCACCAGGGCAGTGTTGGTGCTGCAGCCTGGCCTGGGGCTCCCACCCACCCCTGTCCTTTGGGTCACTCAGGGTTAGGACTTAGTATCTTTTAGAAGTTTTTAAGCAAGGATTTGCATCCCTGGTGCTACCTACAGTTTAAAAATAGAAGCTGCCCCATTTGGAAGATGAAAGCAGGAGAACCGAAGCAGCCAGCACCAACCATCATCGGAGAACCAGAGAGCTTGGCTGCTGGGGGCAGACTCCTCTCTGCATCCATAAAAGTGGGTGCCAGCAGCCTCCGTGCACCTGGGCCCGTGGAAAGCAGCAGGGTCACAGGAGCCATCCAGGAATAACCCTGGGAGCAGCTGATCGCCAGTCAGATCTCTGAGCTCCGTGTGCTGGAGCAAAGATGGTCAAGGCGATAAAGCGTCTGCAGGCACCGGCTTCCTCCCGGGCGGCTCCTATCTGATGGAAACCACCCGTTTCCCCTGCGCCGGCTCCGCAAAGCTCCCAGCGCCGGTGCGGGCAAGGTCACGCGTGAAGGTCCTTCGTGTTTTATCCTGGTTTTGTGCTTTTGTTTGTTTGAACTTCCTAGATGGTGGGTGATGGGGGGGAGAGGCAGGCGGCGAGACCTCAAAGCATCATAACCGTGCTCCTCGGGCAGGGAGAGGCTCCCAGTGCCACTTGGGTTGGTGGTGTAACTGGGGTTGGTGATGTAATGGGGAGCAGAGAGGTTACTGGGGCCCTGCGACTTCGTTAGGAAAGAGGCTGTGATGCCAACGTGAGTGCTGCCTCTGCCCAGGGGATGGGGGGTAGGGAGGGGGCTTGGAAAGTTGCTGGAGGAGGGCAGGAGGAACGTGAAGCTGCTGAGAACAGGGAGGCTCAAAGAACCAACCCAACTTGGCAAAAGGGGAAGCGGTGGTTCCGCAGCCCTGAGCATCCCCGAAGTCATGGGGAGGGGGAAGTGCCCAACCTCCCTGTGGGAACAGCCTCTCCGCCCGTGTCCCAGCACCTGCTGCTGCCACCGCTCAGAAGCAGCTTTTGGGGGAACAACAGGGTAGGAGGCACCAAGCCAAAACTCTGCAAGCAGAGCAGAGCATCCCTGACAGGGCAACCATTCAGCAGCTCCAAACCCCATCCAAGCCTCGGACACCTCCAGGGATGGTGTGTCCGTGTGGTTGGATGCTGGAGTGGGGTGGGGGGGCTGCACATATCATGGGAGAATGACTTTCTATTGGAAGGGGGAAGATCGAGATGAGCTCCTAGAAAGAAATGTTTTCCTGTGAGGGTGAGGAGGCCCTGGCCCAGGCTGCCCAGAGAAGCGAGGGCTGCCCCAGCCTGGAGCTGTTCAAAGCCACTTGGGGGCTTTGAGCAACCTGATCCAGTCGGAGATGTCCCTGCCCAGGGCATTGGGGGTGGGTTTTGCGGTCCCTTCCAACCCAAACTTCTCCATGATTCCCACCCTCACCACCACCAACCAGCTGCCTTCTGCCCAAGGTCTTTAGATGCTCACAGAAGGAGCAACGATGGACACGTCCTCCTGAGAGCTTGGGTTTGCCTTGAAAGCTGGGAAACTGGGATGGGGAAGAGCTCGGCGAAGGACAGGGGAGGGAGGAATGGTCCAAAGAGAGCAACCAGGATGGAGCTGGGGCCGGTGTGCGGGAGGAAGGGAGGCTGGCGGTGGATGTGTGCTCAGCAATAGGAAATGCTTTATTAGCTGGGAGTGGTGGAGAGAAGCCAGGCAGGAAGAGGCAGTAATAAGAAACATTTTTTTGACTTCTCCCACATCCAGACCACAGAGCATTTGCCCAGCGGCTGCGTTCGGGGCCGCTGAGCCCCCCGGGCCAGTAACAGAGCCGTTTCCCCACCGCAGCGGGCACTGTCGCGGCCGCGGGAGCCACCGCCGTGCCAGGATGGGTGGAGGGAGGCGTGTGGCCCCATGAAGCCCCCACAAAGAGGGGCACAGGGCACGGAGCGGAGCTGCCCCGGCTGAGCCGTGCGTCGCTTCCGAGCTTGGGATCGCGGCCGGGAGCCAGACTGTGCTGCGGGCGCCGTGGGACACGGATGCTGTAGGTGAGTGGGGAAGTGCCCTGCGCTTGCAAGGACCAGGGCTGCACCAGGCTCAGCGTTTCCCTTCTGATTTACCCCTTTGAGCTGAAAGCAGGGTTTGGTTCCATTTCCTTCATGTTCTGTGGGACATTGGGGTTGACGTCAGGGTTAGCGAGGGCTGGAATGGGGGCTCTGGTGGGACTGGGAATGTAAACTACTGTGGTTGGAGCCGCATCCGTCCCCAGGTCCTTACTAAAGAGCTGAAATGATACCCGGCTGCTACAAAAAGCTCAAAACTGACACGGGAAATGGGGAATTCGAATATATTTGGGGAAAAACAAAAGGGAGTTGACGGCTCTGCTGGCTGGAGGCGGGAGCAAGGGCAATGCTGCAGGACACACCATCTCAACGCTCCCCTCTGGTAAATCCAAACCCCAGGGCCCTCGGAGGAGGAGTGGGTGAGGAAGGGCTGAACGACTGCTAAAGATGCTCTGGTTTCAGAGCAAAGTGCCTGTGGTGAAGCCAACGTGAGCCGTGCCGGGGGCTCTGCCCCACCGCCCCCATTCGAACCCTTCCCTGGTCTGTGCGCTGCACGAGGAGCCACGTGTGGCACCGGCCGTGTGAAGAGATGGACACCAGCTGGTTTTGCTGCTCTCTTTATGTTTACGGCACAGTGATGCCAGAGGGGCTGGAGCTGAACGTCGGTGCTGCTCTCGCTGCACCAGACGGTGCCAGCGGCTCTGCTGCCTGTGTGCTCACCCTGCAGCTATGGGGATGGGGGAGAAAAGCCTCCGTCTGCTGCCTGCAACCAGGCTGAGGCCTTGGGAGTCTGCGGCAAAGCTCTTGGTGGCTCCAACATGGTGTCCACCCAGCCCCTCGTGCCTGCAGCCGGTGCCAGCATCGGTCTCACTGTTCTTGGCTCCCTGGGAAAAGGCGACAGAGGGGAACTGAGTCACGAGCTGCATCCCGCGATGAACCTCCCCCCCCCCCCGGCAGCAGCAGAAACCACAGGGAGTGTGGGAAGCGCTGGTGTTGCAAAGTTCCACCAAACCACGCCAGTAAGAGCAAAGGATCCTCCTGGCTGTGCCGACCCCTTCCTGGGGTCCCACCACCTCCCACCCCACCTCCCTCCACCAGCCCCTTGGCTTTGCTCTCCATGGTGAAGACGTCTCCCTTCCGCAGGGCTGCTCCATCCTCCAGCCCCCTGTTCCCATCACTCCCGGCCGCTTCTGCTGGCACCCACGCCCCCTCCAAGAGGATTTAATTGGTTTTTTCCCCCCTTCTTCTAATGCTGCTGCAAATCCCAAAGGATGGAACACGGCAACATGAGTTGTCATTGCTCCCTGGCCAGGTTGGCAGAGATACTCTGGAGGGTGTGTGAGCTGCAACTCGTGGTGAGAGAGAAGGAAGAGAGGTTGGGGACAGGGATGGGGACACAGGATCCAGTTTGACCCATTACGGAAG
Source organism: Coccyzus lansbergi (assembly GCA_033558105.1). Lineage (NCBI taxonomy): Eukaryota > Metazoa > Chordata > Aves > Cuculiformes > Coccyzidae > Coccyzus > Coccyzus lansbergi. The sequence continues at coordinate 69,346 of JAUMJK010000080.1, read as the reverse complement.
CAGCTGGGATGTCTCTCCCATGGGATACTGGTGATGGCTCTGGGTTAAGGTTGACTCTTGGTCAGCACCATCGATCCATGCGATCGTGTTACTGCAAAGCTGTGGGAGATGCCCTCAGGGTGTTTCCTGGCAAAATTCCCTCAGGATTTCACGGAGCCACTTGGGACACTTGGCTCTAGGTGTTTTGTCATCCTTGGGACTGCAAGGAGAAGTTCTGTGCCCGGGAGCATCCTGGAGGCTTGGAGGGCAGCAGCCCAGCTCCAGGGGGATCACAGATTCATAGAATCATCAAATTATAGGTTGGAAAGGACATCGAGGATCATCTTGTCCAACATTTTTAGGTGGTCAACAGTTTAGATGAGGTGGCCCAGCTCCCTGCCAAGCCTTGCGAGTGTCCAGGGTAGAGGAATCCACCGCTCCCCTGCGGAGATGATTCCAATGTTCTCACGGGGAAAATGAGAATCCGATCGGAGCAATTTCTCCCCATTGCCCCTTGGCTTTTCCCTGTGACACGTGAGTTTGTTTTAAACTCAAGCCAATCCCAGGCCAGCTGAGGGTCCAGTTGCTGCTCCAGCTGGAGATCAGCTCAGGTGGCTCCTGGCTTGGGGCACCCAGGAACAGATCCCGATCAGACCTTTGAGTTCATCGAGTCCAACAGTCCTTTTCCACTACTGAACCATCCCCGAGCACCTTACCTACCCTCTCGGCATTTAAACACCTTCAGGGATGGAAACTCCACCACCTCCCTGAGTAACCGGTGCCTGAGAGCCCTTTCCATGAAGGTATTGTTCCTGATATCCAATCTGATGGACTTCTAAAACTTCTAAGGAAGAAAATAACTTCTAAAAGCTACTTTCCGCCCTGCGAGCTTGAAGCCGGTGAGCTATTTTGGGGAGGAAAAGCCCATTTTAGACTGCGGCCGCAGCCTGTCTGGATCGGCCCCAGTTGCGCGTGCTCTCGAGGAGCAGGTTTGCGTGACTCCGCTTCCCCATCAAGGCCAGAATCTAAACAATCTTGATTCCTGTCCCGGCAGCCCTGGGCAGGGCTCCTTCAATTGCAGGAAACGGTGACTTTGGTGTGTTTATGTCGGGAACGGCAAAGAATGAGCCCAGGAGGGGCTGGGGAGCCCCGGCTGCCACCGGCCGAGCTCGCGGCCTTGCGAAAGGGGCAGAGGTGGCTTTGTCGTGTTTGGTTTGGCAGAAAAGTGTCTTTTTTTTAAGGAAAAAAGAGAGGAAAAAATAGCTTGTTTTCCCCCAAAGGCACAGCTCTGGGATTCTTGGCTACCTGCAGCGACTCAGCTTGTGTCATCGCTCGGCTCCGTATGAAATCTCCCCCTGGGGCCAAACCAGTGGATCCGGAGCCAGGGGTGAGCGATGCAGCGTGGGGGCTTCCAGCTCCATCTCATAACTCCGGTCTGGTCGGAGCTGGGATCTCGGGCTCACTCCCTTCCATAAAATCCAGAGGGATTTTGGCCACGAGGCAAAGGGCGTTGAAGGTTTCTCCCACAGCTTTGCCGTCCAAGCAAAACAGCATCACGCTGGTCGTTGGTGCTGACCGAGAGCGAACCCTAACCCAGAGCCATCAGCATCATCCCATGGGAGGAACATCCTGCGTGCTTCCACAGTGGGCCAAGCTGGCCTCCGTGTCCCTGTCCCCAACCTCCTTTTGGTGCAAAAGACCTTTGAGATCATCAAGCCCAACAGAGCTAAACCATCCCTGAGCACTTCTGTCTCTTAAACCCCTCCAGGGAAGGTGACTCCACCACCTCCCTGGGCAGCCTCTGCCGGTGCCCAAGGACCCTTTTGGTGAAGAAATTTTCACTTCCGTCCAATATGAACCTGCCCTGGTGCAACTTGAGGCCTTTCCCTCAAATTTCTTCTCCCTCACCCTGGAGCTGCAGCTCACGCACCATCCAGAGCATCTTTCCCAGCTTGGCTGGAGGGTCGTGACAACTCACGTTGCCGTGTTCCATCTTTCTATCCTTTGGGATCTGCAGCAGTATTCGGAGAAGGAGAAAAAAACCCTCTTGGCCTGGGGGCAGGAGTGTCTGGGAGTGAGGGGACACTGGAGGAGGGAGCAGCCCTGGGGAAGGGGAACATCTTCACCGTGGAGACCAAAGCAAAGGGGCTGGTGGAGAGAGATGGAGCAGGAGGCAGTGGGACCCCAGGAAGGGGGTAGGTGGGACAGGGGCAGGATGCTGGGGTAGGTGAGCCACGGTGGGAATTCTGGAATGCTCCCGAGTGTGGCTTCCCATGCCATGTCGGGAGGTCCCTCGAGCTCAGGAGGTCCCAGGGATCGGCTCTCAGGAAGGGCTGGACCCGGGACGTCCGGAGCCCAACTCCTCTTGGAAGCAGCAGCACATCCTACCTCTCCCTCCACCTCCGCCTCTCCCTGTCCCCCAGCCCCATCGCTCCCCACACCCCCCTTGCTTCCTTCCCAAAGCCCCCTCAGATGCCCCCAGCCCAGTGAGGAGCCCCACGGGACGGGGGGAGCTCGGGAGGGGCTGTAGAAGGTTGAGGGGGAGCTCTGATGCGCTCTGGGAGGTGTAGAAAGCTGTTGGGGCTCTGGGGAGCTGCGAGAGGCACTGGGGGGGCTGCTGTGGGAAGTTGTGAGGGGCTGCAGGGTATTCTGGAGGGTTGGGGGGGCTGTGCAAGACTGGAGGGGCTCTGGGGGACTGTGGGAGGTTATGGAAGTTTGGGGGGGGCTGTGGAGGGTTGAGGGGAGGCTACAGAAGGTTTGCAGGGGCTTTCGGGGACTATAGAGATCTCTGAGGGGCTGTGGAGGTTTGTAGAAGGTTGGGGGCTACAGAGGGTTGGGGAGGCTGTGGAAGGTTATGCAGAGCTGGGGGGGGGGGGCGGCTATAGAGGGTTGGGGAGGGGCTGGGGGGGGTCATAGAGCACTAGGGGCTCTATGGAGGGTTCCTGGGGGCCGTGGGGGGCTGCCTCTCACCCCCTGTGCTCTCCGCAGGATGATGCTGTGTGGAGCGTGTGCTCGGGCGCTGCTGGCGCTGCTGACCCTCTCCCTCGGTGTCGCCGCCAGTGAGTCCCAAACCGAGGTGGTGAAGGTGCTGGACGCTCCCCACAATGCACAGAGAGGTAAAATAAACCCACAGCGCTTTGGGAGCATCGTCACTCTCTCTGCTCCAAATAAACCACCGAGGAGGGCAGCTTGGCCTCCAGCGAGCAGCGAGCCAGGGCTCCTCGGGGATGCACGGTGTCCCCACTGAGGGGTTTGTCCCCCTTGGGGCAGTGACCTCCTTCCCAGAGAGGAGCTCAGCTTAATTAATTATGGTTCATCAAGCGCTTTGATGTCACAGGAGGGAAGATGGGGAAAAGGCTTGCGTGCATGTGCTTTGAATCGTGGCTTCTCCCGGGGGTGAAGGATGGTTGGGGAGCAAGGAGGAGATGCTCCGGATCCCAGGGGAGCACCAGGGTGACCTGGGATGGATCCAGGCTTGGGGCAGGAGCCGCCGGTGCCCTCGCCATCCTCTCACCATCGGTCTGGCTGCCCTCACGCTGAACTCACCGATTCCAGGAGGGATATATTCTGTGTGAAAGGGCAGAGCTAAATCGGGAGGTTGGGGGCACAGCCGTCCCTTGTGCTGGTGCTGAGGCCCAGGGAAGCATCCTCGGGGCGGCCGAAGGAGCTCCAGATTTGGTGCCCAACGCCCAGAACACAACATCCCCGTGGCACCTGCTGGGGAGATACTGAATTCAAGGCTTTTGGTCCCATCCTGGCTTCCAAGCCTCAGGTGGCCCCAGAATGAGGAGATTCTACATCCCTAGGGGACCCCATAGGCAGAATATGACCCCGTGTGCTGTGAGCCAGTGCTTCCCAGTTAATCCCAGTTGGTGGGGCTGGATGCACGGCCCCTCCACTGCTTCTTCAGGGCCATGGGGAAAGGCGACCCCCAGCTTCAGAGCTGGCACTTGGGTCCTAACCACGGGAGAGAGATTTTCCAGGAGGTTTCAAGGTCCTGAGCAACCACAGCCGCCTCCCTCAGCCCAGACCCTGCCAGTCCTGGGCTGCCTGCTCTGGAAATCTGGTTCAAGAGCCTTTAGGACAGAAGTGACTGTCCCCAAAGCCACCAGTGTGGTGGTCCCATGGCACAATGCGCCCTCTCCTCGTGTCCACAGATGAGCTGCTGTGTGCCTGTGATGTCCCATACTGCAGCCTCCGCACCTGCACCGGCAAAGTGTGCTTCATCAGCAAGAGGAAGGAGGAGGGAACCATCACCCAGCACAGGGGTTGCTTCTCCCAGAACATCCTGGAGAACTGCCACACGCCCGTGACGGAGCAGTATGGCATGAAGTGCTGCGAGTCCAGCATGTGCAACGCCGATCTGGAGATCTTCCTTCAAGGTACAAAGGCCGCAGGCCTCTTCGAATAGCCAGGCAGAGAGGGGCAGGGCTGCTCGCATGGCTGGAGGTGTGGTCGGGTCTCCAGATTATCCTCATCCTCACTCAGCACCTCAAGAGTCGCCCTTTTCCAAGCAGGACAGGGTCAGTGAGATGTGCAGGTGTCCCTTCTCGGGCTGTGCCTGCAGCGCTGCCATCCCCAGGGCTGACCCCACTGCAGAGCTGCCCTTCCTAGGTCTAACCCGAGCACCAAGACCTCAGCCCTCACAGGTCACCTTCACCTCTCATCCATCATTTCCTCCACCCAGGAGAAGAGGCCCTGGGAAAGGAGCCTTCCCTGCCCAACCTCCTCCTGATGATCTTCGTCCCACTGCTTGCCCTCCTCGTCCTCGTGGCGCTCACGGCTCTCTTCTGCTGGAAGGTCGCTCAGCATCGCCACAAGAAAAGTGACTTTGGAGACATGGACCTCATGCTGAAAGCATCCATGGTGGGAGACAGCACTCTGGAGGTGGGTGACCCCCAGGAGGGACCCCCAAGACCCGGTGAGGGAGGGAGGGAAGTGCTGGCTCTGGGGTGGCCGCTGGGCTAACCCTGTGCCACTCTGGCTTTGCAGGACTTGATGAATGACGACTGCACCACGGGCAGCGGCTCAGGGTTGCCCTTCCTCGTCCAGCGCACGGTGGCTCGGCAAATCACCCTCGTGGAGTGTGTGGGTAAGGAGAGCGGCCAGGCACGGCGAGAGGTCTCCCCAACCCCTCCAGTTGGTGTTTCGACCTATGCCAGACCCCTTCCCCACAGCAACCGGTGATGGCACCGCAACACCAAACCCAGGAGGTGGGGTTGGACGTGACCATCTCAGCCACAACTCCATCAAGACCCCGAGTTGTCCCCCTGTCCTGCTGGTGGGGGCAGAGTGTGGCCGTGTGGGTGGGTCATGGTTGTCCAAGGCCAATGGACACACCAGCTGCTCCGCGCCAGGCGCTGGGATCCTCACTCTGGGTATGGGGAGGAGGTCAGGAGCTGAAGAGGCTGCGTGACACGGTGCCGTGATCACGGCAGGCAAAGGACGCTACGGCGAGGTGTGGCGAGGCGTGTGGCACGGGGAGAGCGTAGCCGTGAAGATCTTCTCCTCCCGGGATGAGCAATCGTGGTTCCGTGAGACGGAGATCTACAACACCGTCCTCCTCCGGCATGACAACATCCTGGGTGAGTGGGGGGCCGAGATGGCCAGGGGTGGCTGTGTGGTGGCTCCACGGTCCCAGCTCTGCTCCCTATCCAGGTTTCATCGCCTCTGACATGACGTCAAGGAACTCCAGCACCCAACTCTGGCTCATCACCCACTACCACGAGAACGGTTCGCTCTACGACTACCTGCAGAGAACGGCCCTGGACGTGGAGACCTGCCTGGGCTTGGCCTCCTCCATCATCTGCGGCCTCGTCCACCTTCACGTGGAGATCTTCGGCACCCAGGGCAAGCCTGCCATCGCCCACCGGGACCTGAAGAGCAGGAACATCTTGGTGAAAAGCAACCGGCAGTGCTGCATCGCAGACCTGGGTGAGGCAGGGTGGGATGTGGTAGACTGGAGGTGCCATAGCCCAGGGATGCGATACCCCATGATGTGGTACCCCAGGGATGTGGTAACCTGGGGATGCATTACCTTGGGGATGTGGTAATGTGAGGATGCTGTACTCTGGGGACGTGCTACCCCGGGGCTGTGGTACCTTGGCAATGCCCAGCACGGCTCTAACCAGGACCGGCATCCCCGCAGGACTGGCCGTCATGCACTCGCAGGGCAGCGACTACCTGGACATCGGCAACAACCCCCGGGTGGGCACCAAGCGCTACATGGCCCCCGAGGTGCTCAGCGAGCAGATCCGCACCGACTGCTTCGAGTCATACAAGAAGACGGACATCTGGGCATATGGGCTGGTGCTGTGGGAGATCGCCCGGCGGACGGTGGTGAATGGTAAGCAGCTCCAGGCCGGCTGCCGCTCTCCCGGCGAGGGCCCAGCGCCTGCTCCCTCCTTCCCTTCTTTTCTGGTTTTTTTTTTTTTTTCTCTCTCCCTTCGCCCAGAAGATTAGCTGTAAATTATAAACACTGTAATCTAGTGTCAGCACCCGGCTCCCTGATTAAAGGGCCCATTAGACTCAATCAGCGCTTTGTTTGTTCAGTGCTGATTAGAAAACAAGCAGCGTGGAGCGCAGCCTGGAATCCGGCCACGGCCGGGACCTCTGGCCGGCAGGGCTTGGCTTTGGGGGGACACAGATAGGGATGGGGTCCCTCAGGCTGCAGAGGAGCCTCCTCAGGGCTGCGAAACCGGCGCTGCTCCCCATCGCCCAAGTCCATTAGGAGCTTTAATTAAATGGTGGGCACTGGTGAGGGAGGTAGGAGGTCCCCAAGAGGTGCAGTCTGGCCAGGATAATCTCATTTACCGCCCCGGAGCTCCTTCAGATTAAACATTTACTCCAAATTATAAAGCCATATGCACGGGATGACCTTCAGCCGGCTGCTTTTAACCCTTCCAGGAGCCCTCACCCTCCAGGATGGGTTGTGCAGCCCCCACGGGGCCCCAGGGCGTCAGGGATGGAGGTTCCAGAGGACCTCGAGGTTCAAGAGCCACCTCGCAGGGTTCAGGGAGACGATGGGTGCTCGAGGTGGCCCTGAGAGGTTAAACCCTGCAGAGACACAGACACAGGGAGGCGCTAAGCAGAGATTAGCTGGGCCAGCTGGCAGGCTCGCCATGGGGCTGCCGGCTGCAGGTGTGGGGCTGCGAGTGGCATCAGCGCCACCATCAGTGCCACCATCAGCGAGGCGCTGGTGCTGGTGCGGGAGCTGGTTCATGAACTGGTACTGGAGCTACTAGTGGTTCTGGAACTGGTACTGAAGCTACTAGCAGTTCTGGAACTGGTGCTGGAGCTACCAAAGATTCTGGAGCCAGTACTGGAGCTGGTGCTGGTGTCACCACCAGTACTAGAGTCAATGCTGGACCCAGCCCCAGCCACCCCGGTGAGGTCCCGTGGGGCACACACGTGCCCCCCAGAGCAAGGTGCAATGCGGTTGTACTGGGTGCTGTGATGTGAAGGTGGGGAGTGAATCCTGTGCCCTCCCTACCCTCACATCAACTCACAGGCATCACCTCACCCCCACAGGCATCGTGGAGGAGTACCGGCCGCCCTTCTTCGACGCTGTCCCCAGTGACCCCAGCTTCGAGGACATGAAGAAGGTGGTGTGCATCGACCAGCAGACCCCGGTGGTCCCCAACCGCCTCTTCTGTGACCCGGTGAGTCCCAGGTGGAGCCACTGCCTCCCGCTCTAAGCCGGACGGTTGCTCCCCATGAAGCTCAACACAAACCGGCAACATGGACTTGCAGCCCAGGAACAAACCATACCCTGAGCTGCATCCAAAGCCCTGGGACCAGCAGGGAGGGAGGGGATCCTGCCCCTCGGCTCCGCTCTGGAGAGACCCACCTGGAGCCCTGTGTCTAGTTCTGGAGTGCTCAGCACAAGAGGGATGTGGAGCTGTTGGAGCGAGGCCAGAGGAGGCCACGGAGATGATGGAGGCTGGAGAACCTCCTGTATGAGGACAGGTTGAGAGAATTGGGGTTGTGCAGCCTGGAGAAGAGAAGGCTCTGGGGAGATCTTAGAGCAGCCTCCAGTACTGAAAAGGGCTCCAGGAAAGCTGTGGAGAGGCTCTTGCTCAATGAGGGGGAACAGTCTGGAGTTGAAAAAGGGCAATGGAGACAAGATCAGATCTTAGGAGGAAATTCTTCACCAATTCTTAGGAGGCCCTGGCCCAGGTTGCCCAGAGCAGGGGTGGCTGCCTCATCCCTGGAGGGGTTCAAGGCCAGGCTGGATGGGGCTTGGAGCCCCTGATTCCGTGGGAGGTGTCCCTGCCCATGGCCGGAGTGGGACTGGATGGGCTGTGATGTCCCTTCCAACCCAACCCATTCCAGGATTCTATGATTCCATGTTGCCCCCAGGTTCTGTCGGCGCTGGCGAAGGTGATGAAGGAGTGCTGGTACCAAAGCCCCTCCGCCCGCCTCACCGCCCTGCGCATCAAAAAGACACTGAAGAAGCTGAACAACTCCCTGGAAAAGCCCAAACCGGAGCAGTGAGCTCCCGAGATGCTCACAGGCGGTGGAGCCAACGCCGGGATGGCTCGTGATCACAGAAGGAGTTCTACCCCCAGCCCCCACCTCTCCCACCCCTTTTGGATTCGCAAGGAGGGAAAAAATAGGAGGGGAGTTAGAAAAAATCAAAGGAGGACTCTTCAGATTTTCCAGCCTGGTTATAAAAATACCCCCAGAGCAGTCACCCGACGCCGGCTCGTCTCGCCCGCGCAGCACAGAGGGCAACAGGCGCCTGGAGCTGGTGACCACCCCGAGCCCCCGGCCAGACGCCGCGGTGAGGGGACCAGAGACAACCCCGTCCCTGAGCACCCACCGGGGGAAGGAGACCCAGACCTGCCCCATGGTGCGTTGGCAGCAGGAACATGAATCATAGAATCATAGAATCACCAGGTTGGAAGAGACCCATCGGATCATCGAGTCCAACTAAGATGGGATGAGGGGACCTCAAGAGCACCTTGAGCCCCCCAAAAATGGGACAAGGGCACCCCGAGAGCTGCCCAAGATGGTGTGGGAGACCTAAGGACACCCTGTGTCCCCTAAGATGGGATGAGGGGACCCCAAGAGACCCCTGAGATGGACCCCAAGGGCACTGAGCCCCCCAAACCCTCAAGCAGGAGGCCAAGGTCACCCCACCACCCTGGTCCCTGGAGATGAGGGGGACCGCAAGAGCACCCTGTGTCCCCCAAGATGGGATAAGGAAGAAGGAAAGATCTGGATGGTGTTGGGATAATGGATTGTCCAGCGCAGCGTCCGCGTGGCCCAGCGGCATCCACACATCTCAGGGCCCCAAGGATGAGGAGATGCTGGCACCAAACAGGGTCCCAGCACCCCAAGTGCCACAGGGACCCCCAGGATCGTGGCTCTGGCAGCCATGGGGGGCCTCATCCTTCCCTGAGAAGGAGCTGGCACCCAGCAGGGGCTCAGCACCCACGGGGACAGGAGCTTCCTCAGCCATGGGGGTCTCATCCTTCCCTGAGGAGCCACGAGCCGTCTCCATTCCCAAGCCCACACACAGATGTCCTCCAGAGTGTCTCAGTTCCCCTCCAGCCCACAGACCCCCAGGACGTTCCGCAGCTTCGCGCCCTCCTCCAGAATTATTTAATTATTAAGATTTTTAATATATTGAATAAAGCGGAAAGCTCTTTTATCACTTAATGACCGCTCAGCCTCTCCCCAGGGGTGACAGGGCGGGATGCGACCCCAGCTACCGGCCCTTGTGGCTACTGGCCCTGGGGTTTGGGGTGCTCAGCTGCGCACACATCATTGCACACCCACCTTTGCACACCTTTCCATCCCCCCTTGCACACTCACCCTTGTCCCCCCATGGACATTCTTGCACACCTTTGTCCCCTTTGCACTCGCCCCTTGCTCCCCCTGCCCACTCGTGCCCCCCCTCTTACCCCCCCCAGCCGCCCCTTGCACGCTCACTCTTGCCACCCTTGCACACCCAGCCATGCCCCTTGCCCCCCACTCTTGCCCCTCCTTGCACACTCTCCTGTGCACGCCTTTGCTTCCCTTGCATGCTTCCCCTCGCGAGCTCTCGCCCTCCTCACACACTCCCCATTGCACACTTGCACCCTCCCCCTTCCCCCTTGCATGCTCCCCTTTGCACACCTTTCCCGCCTTGCACACTGCCCCTCGCATACTCCCCTCGCTCGCCTCTATACCCTCCAATTGCACCCTCCCCCTCGCACCCTCCCCCTCGCACCACCCTTGCACACTGCCCCTTGCACACTGCCCCTTGCACGCCTGGCTTTGCACCCTCCCCCTCTAACTCCTTCCCCTCCCCTCCTCACGCACGCTCCCCCCCCCCCCCCCGGCCCCGCCCCTCCCACCGCCCCCGCGCGGCCCCGCCCCCCCCGCCGCGCTGCCGGCCTCTCGCCACCGGCCCCGCGGCGCTCGCCATGGCCGCCGCGCCCCCCCCGCCGCGCCGCGCCCGCCGCCCCCCGCCGCCCATCGCCCTCCCGCTGCTGCTCGTGGCCGCGGCCATCGGCGGGGCCCGCGGTGAGTCCGGGGCCGGGGCCCAGGCACAACATGGCGGCGCCCCGCCCCCCCCTCCCCCCCCCCCCACCGGGAACCAGAACGGGGGGGAACGGGGAGAGGGGGGAACTGGGGAGCGGGGGACGGCTTGGGGTGGGGGGAACGGGGAGAGGGGGACGGCTTGGGGTGGGGGGAACAGGGAGAGGGGGGAACCGAGGAGCAGGGTCGGCTGGGGGTGGGGAACGAGGAGGAACGAGAACGGGGGGGACTGGGGAGCGGGGGACGGCTTTGGGGGGGGAAGGAGGAGTACGGGGGCGGTTAGGAGTGGGAACGGGGGGAGCGGAGGAAGGGGAGGGTGGGAATGAGGGAACGGGGGCAGCTGGGGGACGGGATCGATGGGAGAGCGGGGGGGGTGGGGATGGAGACGGGGGAACGGGGATGGAGGGGAACAGGGACAAGGGAGGGGGGGATGGGGGCAGTGGGGATCGAGGGAGGCACTGGGGGTGCGGGATGGAAGGAGAATTGGGGGCGGGGAGGGATGGAACGGGGGCAACGGGGGGGTGAGAACAGGGGGTTTGAGATGGGGTGAAGTGGGGGGTGCAGAGAGCAGTGGGAACGGGAGGGGAAAGGGGGGGTGGGGGCTACAGATAGAGGTGAGAATGGGAAAGTGGGAGGGGAGGGGAGCGGGGGGTGCAGATAGAGATGAGAATGGGGGGGATCGTGATGGGGAGGGGGAGGTGGTCGGAATGGGAGGGGAACAGGGTGATGGAGGCACGAGGAGGTGGTTCGGAGGTGGTTCGTGGTAGGGATGGGGAGCAGAGAAGGAACAGGAGGGGCGATGGAGGTGGGGGGCACCGAGGGTGGATTGGGGTGATTCAGGGGGAATCAAGAAGGGAACAGGCTAATGGAGGGAGTGGAGATTCGGGGGGATGAGGAGAACCAAGGGGAGGCCGAGGAGGGAATGAGGAGAACCAGAAGAGAGGGGAACAGGGTGAAGGTCGCCCTGGGGGTGTCTGTGGGGCAGGGGGGAGGAGGGGATTGGGAAGCCAGGGATGAGACAGTGGGGGCAAAGGCGTGTGAGAGGGTTTGAGGGCCGGGAGGTGCCCCTGAGGCTGTGGGGATGGCCCTGAGGGGCTAGAGGGGGCAGGCGAAGGAGGGTGATTCAAGGTGGGGACCCGTGGGGGTAGCACTGACTCCCCAGGGTTGGGAGCCAAGCCTGGCGAGCGGATCAGGTGTGGTTTGAAGGGGACCCTTGGGTTTATTTGGGGCCCACGAAGGGGGCTGTGCGTGTCGGGGATGGGGAGGCAGCAGCACGTGAGGTTGGGGGCCAGAGGAGTGGGGCCATCTATGCACCCAAGGATGCTGCGAGGAGGCACACGCTTTGGCTTTGGCTGGGAAGGGATCTGGGAGCCTTCCAGCTTGTTTTGCAGAGATAACGAAGGAAATAAGGCTTTTCCCAGAGTGAGGAAGAGGTCGGGGGCGGTGGGGCTGTGTTGGGGGTCCGGACGTGTGGGGCTCCAGGGTGTTTTGTGGCTCCAGTAATCAGGGGTTCGGTGTGGGGAGAGCATCTCAGCCCTGGCTGGGAGGTGCTACCATGTTGTGAGCCTCATCAGGAATTGTGGCCTCTTCGCTTGGGCTGTTGACCCGGCCAGGGGGGTGGAATCAGGAGCCCCCGGGGGCACCAGGGACTGCAGCATGTGTTTAATACACACCTTTGGGAATCTGTGAGGTGTTTTATAGGAAACCTTTCTAAAACTCTGCACCTCTGAATTGTAACGACTGTAAATATTTGTTTGGAGGGAGGCGAATGAGAGAAACTCTTTGTTTCGACTGTTTGTTCTGTCCTCTTTATTTACCTGGGGGTTTGCAGGCACTGCCGCTCCTGGGGGAAGGCAGGTTTTAGCTCTTGAAGAGGTTGGATGCTCTTGGAAGCATCTCAGAACCCCTTGGCAGGGCTGGTGGCAGCAGCCCCTCCAGCACCCGAGGCTTTGCTGTCCGTCCGTCCCTCTCCTGGCTATCGGGGGCAGTCGCTGCTTTGCGTAACGTGGGTACCTGTTCCAACAGGAACGGCACTGAAATATGTTTCTCCTCCCCAATCCTCTCGCCTTTTGTGTATTCCCAGCCAACTGTCAGAGAGTAATAACTTTGCGCGTGCAGATCTGGACTTGTTAGCTTTAGAAACTGCTTTAAACCCCAGCAGGGCAGTAGGTTAGGGGTGGATTTGCAAGTCCTGTTGAACCTGGTCGTACGAACGCGCCTTAGAGGAGAGCAGCTGGGGCTTTGTTTGAACGTAAAGTGGAATTAGGAAGGTGTTTCAGCTTTTTGGTGATCGATGGCAAAGCAGGACCAAGTGAGACATCCCACCGCAGCTCTCAGGCTTTCGCATTGCGTTTTGTTGGTGTTTATTTAAAGAAATAATAGTAAAGAAGCAGGAAAGGGCCAGTTGGCTGCATGTCTGCTGGATGCTCGGTGGACTCTTGGTGCCTTTGATCTCGGGCTATTGTTTCCGCTCGGTGTGTGCCGTACGGTCGTGTTTGTGCTCTCTGGTGAGAGGTGTGAGCTCCGACTGGCTTGGGGGACACGAGGGAGCTGTGTTTGTGGAGCCTGGATGACGGAGAACAGAGACTTTTCGCTCTGGGATTCGGATGCTGCTTGAGCAGCGATGATGTGCGCTCGCTGGGCCTCCTCAGACACCTTCCAGTACCTGCAGGGGCTCCAAGAAAGCTGGGGAGGGGCTGTTCATAAAGGCTTGTGGTGATAGGACATGGGGAATGGGGATAAACTGGAGAGGGGCAGATTTTGACTAGTCAGAAGGAAGAGTTTCTTCACTGTGAGGGCTCTGAGGCCCTGGCCCAAGTTGCCCAGGGACGTTGTGGCTGCCCCTGAGGTGTCCCTGCCCAGGGCAGGGGGGTTGGAACTGGATGATCTTTAAAGTCCAACTTCCAACCCAAACTATTCTATGATTCTGTGCTTATTTCAGGGTCGATTGGAAAAGCCTCCTGCTTTCTGTGGGGCTCGGGAGCTGTGAGCCTCTGTGTGCATCCACATCACTGCCTTGAACTCCTCCCTTGAAAAACTAGGGGAAAAATGCAAAAGGTGCCTCTCAGCAGTGGTAAAGGAGCAGTTGTAGGTAGGCTTTGTCTGAAAGGCAGGTTGTAGGGAAGCATGTGCTTGAAATAAAGCTAGAGCCCCACGGGGAGCAGCAGATTTTATTATTAACACCTGCTTAAAATATTTACCCGGTTAAATCAGGCAAAACTCCGTGTGGTCCGCAAGTCGTATCTTAAAACTTTCCAAGAAAGACTTCTCTAACTGGAAATTAAAAACAGTGTCCAACGAGCATTCTTGAACTCCTTCAGCTCCTTGGCCAGACAGCTCGGGTGGTTGGTTTTTTTCGCCCTGGGTACGCCGCTCGCTGCCAGGAGTGGATGTGGCGGAAACGGCTGTTGCGAAAGGAGTGAAGTAAAACGTCAATTCTCTTTCACAGCAAGCAAAGTTCACTGGGTGTTGACCCATGGAAATATGTTCTCCACCGCACGGCCGGCACGGCTATCGGAGCAGTTTGAGGAGGAGTCGGCGCTCTCGGGGGACTTTGTAGTCCATCCAGTTCCAACCCACTAGATCAGGGGATTAAAGCTCCGTCCAACCTGGCCTCAAACCCTCCAGGGATGGGGCAGCCACACCTTCCCTGGGCCACCTGGGACACAGCCTCACAGCTCTCACAGTGAAGAAATTCTCCCTAAATTCTAGTCTCAATCTACCCCTCTCTGGTTTATCCCCATTCCCCTCATCTTGTCACTAAAAACCTTTGTGAACAGCCCCTCCCCAGCTTTCTTGGAGCCCTTCGGGTACTGGAAGGTCACTATAAGGTCTCCTTGGAGCCTTTTCTTCTTCACCCTCAAGCCCAACGCTCTCAACCTGTCCTCGTATGGGAGGTGCTCCAGGCCTCAGATCATCCCTGTAGCCTCCTCTGGACCCCTTCCAACAGCTCCATCTCCTTCTTATGTTGAGGAGTCCAGATCTAGACACAATACTCCAGCTGAGGTCTCCCAAGAGAGGAACAGGTAGCAGAATCCCCTCCTTCACCCTTCTGCACACGCTTCTTTTGTGGCAGCCCCTTCAGTCTCTCTTCCTTTTGCTCACGGACCCTTATATTTAATTTTTTTCATCAGAAATCTGGCTCCACTGCAACTTGAAGCCTCTCGGCTTGGTTTCTAGCACTTGCTGGTTTCTGTGGGGTTTCTGGAAGTAACCTGTGGACTGCTGGGTCCGGAACACAAACTACACATTAATCAGCTGGTTACCAAGACTGAAAAATGCTGTGCCACAACGCTCAGCTTTGGGTTTAAATCCTGAAATCTGGTACCGATCCGTGTGCCTCCCTGTCGTGCCGCTGGGCTGCGAGATGTTCTCCCACAGCCCTGGTGGCTCTGAACTGGTTTCCTCGCAAGTTAAAACACAAAATAGGTGTCAGACCAGAGCCTGGAGCAGGTGTTGGGAGCCATATGGCTGTTTTCTGAGTCGAGAGCTACAGCAGCAGAAATGTCAAGGCTTCTTCTAATTTACCTATTAACGATGAGGCTTCTGTCAATTCACTTATTTAAAATTCATTTGGGAGATCTCCTTTTGTGTTCCTGGAGTAGAGGCAGGAAAAGTTCGTCACTTTAAAAGTGAGAACACATTCTTCCTGCTCTTTTTTTTTTAATTCCATTTAGTGTATGTTTTCTAGTCAGCCGTGATGTGTTCACGTCAGGTTCAGCCCGTGCCAGGGGCCTGCAGCCAGCTCGAGAAAGTTGGGATTCTTGTTTCCAGCTTTAAATATCCTACTATAATTTTTAGTTGCCTGCTGACTTGCGTGAAAGCGTTTGGGTTTGGGTTTTTTTTCACAGAGCTTTGCAGCTAATTTTAACTCTGTTTCGGTTACAGCAGCAGGTCAGTAAATTTCATCAGCGCCAGCAAGGGGCGAAAGAGATGTTGGGATCTAAAAGTAGGAGAAGTTGACATGTAGGAAGTGTATTTGAGGTGGTTGGTGCTGAATCTACAGGAGGGCGATTCCATGTTCATTTCCTCAGCTCCTTTTCAAGGAAATGGGGACGACGTGAGCATCCAGAATGGGACTCACACTTGGCTTTAAGGGCTGTGGGTGCAGCTGAGGTGGCTCTGGGGCGCAGAGAAGATCATAGAATCATAGAACCACCAGGTTGGAAGAGACCCATCGGATCATCAAGTCCAACCATTCCTATCAAACACTAAACCATGTCCCTCAGGACTTCATCCACCCGTCCCTTAAACACCTCCAGGGAAGGTGAATCAACCACCTCCCTGGGCAGCCTGTTCCAATGCCCAGTGACCCTTTCTGGGAAAAACTTCCTCCTAATCTCTAGCCTGAATCTCCCCTGGCGGAGCTTGAACCCATTCCCTCTCATCCTGTCCCCTGTCCCTTGGGAGAAGAGCCCAGCTCCCTCCTCTCTACAACCTCCTTTCAGGTACTTGGAGAGAGCAGTGAGGTCTCCTCTCAGCCTTCTCTTCTCCAGGATAAACAGCCCCAGCTCTCTCAGACACTGCTCATAGGGCCTGTTCTCCAGCCCCTTCCCCAGCTTCATTGCTCTTCTCTGGACTTGCCCCAGAGCCTCAACATCCTTCTTGTGCTGAGGGGCCCACAACTGAACACAGGATTCAAGGAACAGTCTCACCAGTGCTGAGTCCAGAGGGAGAAGAACCTCCCAGGACCTGCTGGTCACACAGTTTCTGATACAAGCCAAGATGCCATTGGCCTCCTTGGCCACCTGGGCACACTGCTGGCTCATGGTCAGTCACTGTCAACGAACACCCCCAGGTCCTTCTCCTCCAGGCAGCTTTCTAGACAGACTTCTCCTAGTCTGGAGCTGCTCAGGGTTGTTGTGCCCCAAGTGCAGGACCCACCAAGATACTGGTGAGCCATACAGAGTAGGCTTGTTGGACTCGGATGTATCCTAGAGAGGGATGTAGAGATCCCAGTTGTAGACCAAGGATGGAGGTGAACATATTGGAAAGTAAATCTTTGTGTTTCAGGTCTTCATCAGGTCTTCGAGTGTCTCAGAGTCGTATGGTTGGAGGAGGACCATTAAGGGGCTCTTGGTACAGGCCCCTGCTCTCTTGCCACAGGAGAATGAGGTTTATTCCTACTCTGCTTTGGGGCAAAATACTCTGATAAAGGTTATTCATGAGTTCTTTCAGCACATGGCAAAGCACGGAAAGGTATTTCTTTCTTCCAAGCGTGTTTACACACGTCCCTCTTCATTACAGCATCTAAAGAAAGAGTAGAGGCACAGACCTGATTGTTTTTCATTTCTTTCGCTAACATTATGCTGCTGCAGAGTTAAAATATCACAACCAGACTGGGTCTCATTAAGTTAGGTGCTGTACAGAGACACAATAAATTGCAGCTCCTGCTCCGGAGTCTTATGAAGGGGAATCGTTGTTCTTCCAAACTGTTGAAAAAGAGCAGCAGCTCGCAATCTCTACAAAAATCTGTTTATCTGGTAAATATGGGGGCGGTTATTGGCAATATTACCGGTGATCAGCTTCAGGTTCGTAATCGCAGTGCTACATCCTGAGCAGGTAGGGTTTAGCCCTGAGAAGATGCACGGGAGCACTGGCAAATGGATTCCAGGAGCTGGTTGACCCCATTCTGTGAGGTTTTTTGCTGTGAAACTTGCCCCTGTCTGGCTGCAGAGACATCTTGACACATGCGATCCTGCGAGGGAATAAATACGTGCGAAATGAGCTCAGAGAGCGGCTGGGGAGGAAAAAGAGAAATGTACTTTGCCTGTCCGAGCTCGACGCTGTCGTCTGGCTGGAGCTGTGATCCACTGGCCCCGCCTGTTTGTTTAATTCCATGTCATTTAACGAGGGAGTTGGGGACGAGAGGGACCCTTTTCTTTTCCTCTCTGCTGCAGTTAATGCAAAGGGATCCCAAGAGCTCTGGGAGTGAACCAGCTGCCACCTGGAACTCACAGACCTTCTGGGCATTTGATAGGAGTGGTTGGACTCGATGATCCGATGGGTCTCTTCCAACCTGGTGATTCTATCATTCTATGAAAGCAGCAGCGTGGCCAGTGGCGCGAGGGAGGGGATTCTGCCCCTTGATTCCACCCTGGCGACACCCCACGTGGAGTCCTGTGTCCAGTTTTGGAATCCCCAGCCTCAGAAGGTTACTGAACTGCTGGAATGGGTCCAGAGGAGACCACAGAGATGATCCAAGGGCTGGAGAACCTCTGCTGTGAGGACAGGCTGAGAGAGTTGGTTGGGATTGTTCAGCCTGGAGACGAGAAGGCTCTGGGGAGACCTTAGAGCAACTTCACGCACTGAAAGCAGCTCCAGGAAAGCTGGGGAGGGACTTTTTCCGAGGGCGTGGAGTGATAGGATGAGGGGGAATGGCTTTAAATTGGAGGGGGAAGATTTATTTAGATTAGACATTAGGAAGAAATTCTTCATGATGAGGGTGGGGAGGCCCTGGCCCAGGCTGCCCCATCCCTGGACGGGTTCCAGGGCAGGTAGGATGGGGCTTGAGCCCCTGATCCAGTGGGAGGTGTCCCTGCCCATGACAGGGGTGGCACTCGATGGGCGTTGGGGTCCCTTCCAAGCCATTCCAGGATTCTCTGAACCACACTGGGGACCTTACAGACTTGCAGGGGCCGTAGTAGGCAAGGATTGAGGAGTTTGTCTTCAGCAGTGCCTCCTGACCCCTCTGGGTCCTAGGAAGAGCGATGAGGAGCGGCACCGGGCTGGCTCGCTCCTGCGATTGATGCCACAACCGCCTGCCCTCGGCCTTGGATTAAGTCGCCGCGCGGGTTTGCTTGGGTATAAATACCAACCTCATCCATCTCTTTAGAGCAAGAACAAAGCTTCCATTCCGAGGATCTGCAGCTTAATGCGAGGCTTGTTTAAACAGCTTCTGGAAAGGGTTGGGTTTGTCTGCCAACAGGATGCTGGAGCAAGCGTGCTGAGCCGATAGAGCGAGCTCTGCTGCCAGCTCCCGGAGCACCTTTCCTGCAGACTCATCCCCAGGTGTTCTGTGCGAGGGGAACTCACCGTCCCAGCTCCGTCAACTGTTCTTTTTGGTTTTCCTTTTCTATTTTCTTTCACCCGTTTGGTTTATTTTATTAAATGGATTAGATGTTTTACTCAATAGGAGCTTTTCTTCCTGAATGAAAAAAGAGAATGCTGTTGGCATGAAAAATGCCTTTATTCAGCCCTGTCTCCCTGTGCTCTGTCCCCAGCTCCTCTGCGAGCACCAGGCAGGGACCTCTGTACCTGTCTGGTTTCTGACCCCGACCCAAGGCAAAAGAACAGTTGGGTTTGGGTTGTTTTTTCCCTGGCTCCTGGTGTTACTGAGAGAAGTATTTTCCCTTCTGGTTAGTCAGACTTGAAACGCCTGCCCTGTGCGGGTTGCCCTGTAATTCTCCTCTCTGTCGGCAGCTCCGTGGTGCAGACAGGCCTTTCCTCCTGGCACGCTTGGCGCCTGCGGCATCGGGGCAGGTGGCACAAGGTGATGCTCAGGGAGGACACGGCTGTGGCCATGGGAGCTGCGGCCATGGGAGCTGCGTGTCCTTCAGAGACAGGCCAGGGATTGCTCACTCACTCAGATCCTAGAACCCTGGAATGGTTTGGGTTGGAAGGGACCTCACAGTCCATCCAGTTCCACCCCGAGCCTGCTCATCTCCAGACTGAACAACCCCAACTCTCTCAGCCTGTGCTCATATGAAAGATTCTCCAACCCTCAGATCATCCTCATGGTCTCTGGACTCTGATTCCTGTGCTGATTCCCATCTTCTTCCACTGCCCCAGTGCCCCAGGGCTCTGCTGTCCTACCCCACAGGTAAACTGATTTCTTCCCTTTCTTAATCCTACAAATGAAACTGAACTGGTACAACCAGCTCCTCTCCTTTCCTTCACAAAAAAAGATGCTTAGTTCCTGGCCAGATAGTTCAAGGGTTTTGTAAACTTCGTACTGAAGTGTTTTGTTTACTTCTGAGCTGCTGGAAGCAAAGCTGCTCTCGCCTAAATCTTGGCTCCGAGACCTTAGAAATGAGTCTTGACAGGAACCAAGATCAGCTTCGTGGTATCTGAATCAAGTTGAAAAGAGCTTGTGTGGTGAAATGTGTGTGGTTTAAATGTTTTTAATTCATACCTTGAGTTTTTGATAAAGTAATAAAGGAGATGCTTTAAAACTCTCTTTACTGGAAGGTAGGAACTGGCTACTTTTTCCTTTCCTGGCTGCTTTTTCCTTTCTTATGTTTGCAGAAAATCTCCATTGTAGCAAACCTTTGGGCCTCCGAGTGTGGGTATTTTTCAGCAGAATTGTCTTTTCTGTGCTCAGCTGCAAACAGAGGGAACACGCTGCTCGGATCTGCTTGTCAAGTTGATCGTTAGTGGGGTTTTTTTTCCTTTCATTATAGAGTTTATCCTTCGAAGCTGCATAAATGATGCATTTAGCGCTCAGCCCTTCTGATTTGGTTCACACACAGGGTCTTCCCTGTCTGTTTTCAGCTCTGTGACCTGTGCCAAGCACACAGCACGAAGTTTGCTGGTGATGCTGTTAAGGTGTCTCACTTACCACCTCTTTGGGCTTTTACTGGCTTTTTTCCTGCCTCAGCAGCGTTGAATCTGGGGGTTCAGAACTCGCCAGCGGCTGTGTTTCCCCAGCCTGAAATCCTGCAGCCGCCTTCGTGCTGGGAAGCAGCTCAAACAGCAGCTGGAAATAAGAGTCCAGAGACCATTAAGTGGACAGTGATGCAATTAGCCTGACTGATTTACCTAGGACACTGGCGATAAGGGATAATGGGCATCTTCCTCCTAAACCTGCCCTGGAGTTGATCAGGACCAGCAGGTCCTTGTTTGCTGTGAAGCCTTAGCTGAGTGAGAGCAAGATCCTCTTCCAGGGCAGTGAACATCCTCGCATCCTCCTGAAATCTTCTGGTTGCCAGCAAAGACGTGAAGGCTCCGTGTTCCCTTGTCCCCCAGGATGGGGACACAAACACACGCAGACACCCAAGTCTTGACGTTGCCTTTCATCTGCGCCTTTAAACCGAGCAGGTCCCTGGCTCGCAGGGGCAGCAGAGATGGGAGCAGGCGTTGAAGGTTGAGCTGTCGGGCTGGGAAGGGTTAACCGTGGCACTTTTATCTCTTAAAACACTTCTTCAGCCTCTCTCAAGCTGAAAGCCCGTTTCTCCAGCGGGTAAGTACATGTTCTGGAATCCCTCCAGGGAGGCTGAGATCTGATGGAAGCTGTGGAACGTGCTGCCTGCTCCGCAAGCCACACCCTTCTCCTTGATATTGTTCTCGCTCTTTGTTCCCAAGGATGGAGGGGCCTGGGGATTTGCTCCCAGGTTTTTGGGTAGCTTGAGAAGAGCACAGTGACATCTAGGAGGTGGAAAAATGTGGGAATCTACCTTGGAGTTCCTCCTTCGCTCGCTCTCTACCCAAATATTCCTCACGGAGCGGCAAGAAGCCAGGAATGTATTTGACCCCAGGTAGTGTCTCGGATCAGGGAGCCAGTTACTAAATAAGTGACCAGTCAGGTTGGGTGTAGCAGGCTCGGCTGGTGGAGTTGGTTTGAGTCAGGTTTGGTTTGGCACCTGCCAGGCGCTTGTTGTCTCTCTCAGGCTGGGGTGGTCGCTCCTCGCTGCCCAGAGCCAGGCAGCGCTCCTGGGGCGCAGCTGGGGAGGCCTGGACAGGCAGCGCAGGTGAAATCCAGTGTGTCGGTTTGAGTAATTGCTGTTTGCAGGGTGAGTTCTGGCCCCGAGCTGGGTTGGGATGCTGGCAGGGATGACTTGGGCCGTCTCAGTTGGTGGTTGCAGCCAGGGCGGGGAAAACGTCTGTCTGTCTGGGCAGTTGTCTCCTGGAAAGGCTTCTGTTTCGTGCCTCAGTGGAGTTCTTGCTGGTCTGAAACACTGAGTGTCATAGAACCGTGGAGTGGGTTGGGTTGGAAAGGACCTCACAGTCATCCCTCACAGACACCTCCCACTGGATCAGGGGCTCCGAGCCCCATCCAGCCTGGCCCTGAACCCTTCCAGGGATGGGGCAGCCAACCCTGCTCCTCCTCACCCTCACTGGAAGACGTTTCTTCCCAAGATCTCATCTCCATCTCTCCTCTTTCAGCTCAAAATTGTTCCCCTCATCCTCTCCTTCCCTGATCCAGAGCCCCTCCCCAGCTTTTCTGGAGTCCCTTTCAGCACTGGAGGCTGATCTAAGGTCTCCCCAGAACTTTCTCATCTCCAAGCTGGAGAACCCCAACCCTCTCAGCCTGTCCTTGTAGCAGAGGTTCTCCAGCTCTCTCATCATCTCTGTGGCCTCCTCTGGACTCGCTCAAACAGATCCATATCCTTATGTTGGGGCCTCCAGAGCTGGACACAGGACTCCAGGTGGGGTCTGACCAGAGCAGAGCAGTGGTCCCACTGCTTTGGATGTAGCCCAGGACACGGTTGGCTTTCTGGGCTGTGAGTGCTCATTCCTGGTTCATGTTGAGCTTCTCATCAGAGTATGACTTGCTTTGTTCCTAGCATTTAATTCCTGAGCCTAGAAATGACCCATTCCCTCTGAAACAGTAAACGTAGAGAAGAAACCTTTCTTCCATTTGAGCCTTTTGGTCTTGAGGATTTTAAAGAGGAGGTTTCATTTCGATTTCTGCAGCTTTGACCTGTCTGTGCTCCGACTGCAAACAAGCAAACTCCACCTGCGAAACCGATGGCGCCTGCATGGTCTCGGTCTTCAACCTGGACGGTGTCAAACATCACGTTCGGACCTGCATTCCTGAAGCAAAATTGATCCCTGCTGGGAAACCCTTCTATTGTCTGAGCTCAGAAGATCTGCGTAACACTCACTGCTGCTACTCTGATTTTTGCAACAAAATTGATTTGATGGTTCCCAGTGGTGAGTAGAGAGCTCAATAAATCATCTGTTGGAAGCAGGGAGGGAAGAAACTATCTGCTTGGGGTTGGGAATAAGGATTTCTCGGCCTGGTTTCACTTCTTCCCTTCTGTTGCTGCGTGAACTCAAGCACTAGATTTATTTCCTTGATCTCCAAAGTGGAAATAACAACAAACTGCTTCAAATTAAAATGTGAAGTTGCCTGAATTCCCCCTCCCGCCCCGTGGTTGACAAAATGTCACCAGATGATGAGGTTGTGCTTTAGGGCAAGAGAAGCTTCCAAAATTTTAATGTTTTTTTCCCCACCTGCGCTCAGCAGCTCAGTATCCTCTTTCAGAGAGCAGGTGCCCCCAGCCCTGATCCTACAACCGAAGCACTGTCCTCTTTCTAGGTTCTAGCCGGTGTTCAACAGCTAAATTTCTCTTTATTCCTCCTTTTCCCCTCAAGGACACCTGAAGGATAACGAGCCCCCATCAAGCTGGGGTCCTGTGGAGCTGGTGGCAGTGATCGCTGGGCCTGTCTTCCTTCTCTTTGTTGTCGTGATCATCGTCGTCTTCGGTTTCCTTCACCACCAACGCGTCTACCACAACCGCCAGCGGCTGGACGTGGAAGACCCTTCTTGTGAAATGTGCCTGTCCAAGGATAAGACCTTGCAAGATCTGGTCTACGATCTCTCCACCTCCGGCTCCGGCTCAGGTAAGAAGACAACAACTGGAAACGAGGGATGAGAAGTTTGGAGTTGCAGTGGGCTAGCCTGTCCTGGGCTCCGGGTTGCCGCAGCTCTGCGGGGTTGCCTCATCAGCCTGTCGGGGTTGCCCTGGCGTGAGCGATGCTGAGGGCAGGGTTCAAACTCAGTCGCGCAGGAGTCGCTGTAGCCATGGCCCCGAGTCTGTGTTCAGGCGAGGGAAGAGCAGTAGTTCAGCTCCTCCTTCACTGCTGATGGGAGGGAACAGTTTGTGTCGCTTTCCTCCTTGGCTGCGAGAGGAGAACTCAAGCCAAGCAGCTACATCTACTTCAAATTTAGCCCTGGAGTGGTATTTGGGTTGGAAACAGGCATTAACTGTTACCTGTGGGTTGGTGGCTTTCAGAGGATGGTGCAGGATGTCACCTGCCTCAAAGCTGGTAGGAAAGTGGGAACGATCCCAGCAGCTGGAAATGTTCCAGTGTGCAAATACTGCTTGGGCACAGCTCATTTCACCCCAAAGAGTCCTGGGATCTTCAGAGCGAATGGTGTCCAGTGTTGACTTTTGTCGCACTAAGAAATCATCCCCAGAACAGGCAGAGAAGTCATTTTATCGATGGCTTTGAACTCTGAAAGCAGATAGATTTGAAAAATGGATTTTGCAGCAGGTGTGAACTGTAGGATAATCCACGGGGGCAGAGAATGCAGCAACCAGGTATTTGGCCAGGGAATAAACCTTTAGCACCACGTCTGCTGCGTATAAACTGTTCGGAGATCTCTTCTGTGCCCTGGTGAGCTCTGTCGCTTGCATAAGAAGTGGCAGCAACATTAAGACTCTGTTCCTTAGAGAAGCTCTGGGGTTACTTCTCTTCAACAGAGCCTGCGAACTCATCCTCAACGAGTTCCAATCTGCATATTCAGGCTAAAGCGACTTTGATCTGCGGAGAGCAGAAGTTCCCCAACTGCTCTGCGCCTCCTCGCTGGCGGCTTGCGAGCTGCTTCAAAGCGAGAGGCAGATGCTGCCCCGGCAGCCAAACGTCCTACGCGGGAGCTCCCACCGGCTGCCGATTCGGGGCTCACTCAGGCTGCTGCTTGTGATCCAGTGTGCAGCCGTTTGCGTTTGGCGACGCTCTGCTTCGGCCTCCAGGGTTACATGAGCTTCTCTGGCTGCAACAGGCATTCTTTCCTCCCATTTCTTCTCCCTAGGGTTGCCGCTGTTTGTCCAGCGCACTGTGGCCCGAACGATTGTCCTGCAGGAGATCATTGGGAAAGGCCGATTCGGAGAAGTGTGGCGTGGCCGGTGGCGCGGAGGGGACGTAGCGGTGAAAATCTTCTCTTCGCGCGAGGAGCGGTCCTGGTTTAGGGAAGCAGAAATCTATCAGACCGTTATGTTGCGCCACGAGAACATCCTGGGATTTATTGCTGCAGATAATAAAGGTAAAAAAGCACCTCGGTCCTGAGAGGAGAGACCTCGCCAGTGTCTGCACTCGGGAGTCATGTTTCTTCGCTTGGCTTTGCAATGAAATGCTTAAAGAAAGGTGTCAGTGTGCTTTTCGAGTAGCTGCCTCTTGGAATGCTTCTCAGGACGCTTGAAGTTCAAGTGCTGTACCAAATACCCATGTGCTGTTCCTGTCTGAGTGTAGTATCCTTCCTGCTGCAGATAACGGAACGTGGACCCAGTTGTGGCTCGTCTCTGACTACCACGAGCACGGCTCTCTCTTCGACTACCTGAACCGCTACACGGTGACCATCGAGGGGATGATCAAACTGGCCCTGTCTGCTGCCAGTGGGCTGGCCCACCTGCACATGGAGATCGTGGGGACTCAGGGTGAGAGCAGAGTTTGAAAAGGTGCTGGGAGTTCTTGAGGGGAGAGTAAAGCAGAGTTGTCGAGGGGGCAGCATGGGGGTCCAGCCCTGTTCAGTGTCTTCTTCAATGACCTGGATGAAGGCATCGAGTGCTCCCTTAGCAAGTTTGCAGACGACACTAAGCTGGGTGGAAGTGTGGATCTGCTGGAGGGTCGAGAGGCTCCAAAGGGATCTGAACAGGCTGGATCCATGGGCTGAGACCAACGGGATGAGGTTTAACAAGGCCAAATGGCGGATCCTGCACTTGGGGCACAACAACCCTGAGCAGCTCCAGACTAGGAGAAGTCTGTCTAGAAAGCTACCTGGAGGAGAAGGACCTGGGGGTGTTGGTTGACAGTGACTGACCATGAGCCAGCAGTGTGCCCAGGTGGCCAAGGAGGCCAATGGCATCCTGGCTTGGATCAGAAATGGTGTGACCAGCAGGTCCTGGGAGGTTCTTCTCCCTCTGTACTCGGCACTGGTGAGACTGCTCCTTGAATCCTGTGTCCAGTTGTGGGCCCCTCAGCACAAGAAGGATGTTGAGGCTCTGGAGCAAGTCCAGAGAAGAGCAACAAAGCTGGTGAAGGGGCTGGAGAACAGGCCCTATGCGGAGCAGCTGAGAGAGCTGAGGGTGTTTAGCCTAGAGAAGAGGAGGCTGAGAGGAGACCTCATTGTTCTTTGTAACTACCTGAAAGGAGGTTGTGGAGAGGAGGGAGCTGAGCTCTTCTCCCAAGGGACAGGGGACAGGATAAGAGGGAATGGCCTCAAGCTCCGCCAGGGGAGATTTAGGCTGGAGATTAGGAGGAAGTTTTTCACAGAAAGGGTGATTGGGCATTGGAATAGGCTACCCAGGGAGGTGGTTGATTCCCCTTCCCTGGAGGTGTTTAAGGGACGGGTGGACGAGGTGCTGAGGGACATGGGTTAGTGATTGATGGGAATGGTTGGACTAGATGATCCGATGGGTCTCTTCCAACCTGGTGATTCTATGATTCTATGAAAACCCTGGCGAGGGCAGTGTGGATCCGTCTGGTCGGCATTGACTAGAAACAGGGGATTAGCCTTGTGCTGACACTGGGAGTTGTAGCAGCACAGAATCCTGGAATGGTTTGGGTTGGAAAGAACCCCAAAGCCCATCCAGTCCCACCCTTGGCATGGGCAGGGACACCTCCCATTGGATCAGGGTCTCCAAGCCCCATCCAGCCTGGCCTTGAACCCCTCCAAGGATGGGGCACCTGGGCTAGGGCCTTCCAACCCTCACAGCAGAACATTTCTGCCTAAGATCTTGTTTCAATCAAGAGCCCTTCCCCAGCTTCCCTGGAGCATCTTCAACCCAAAACTGGTGCTGCTTGGGTGGGATGGTACTTAGTGTGAGCAGCAGGATTATAAACTCTCTAATGCCTGTGAGGAGGGAGTTTGTCCCTCTTGAGGCCTCTGGATGCTACTGCATCAGCGGCGCCTCAGAAGCCTCCGTGGGGCCTTCGCATCCCGTAGGCTGTCAGCACCACCGTGTTCTTGGCGTTGAAGCGTATCCAAACAGGAAAATGTGTCGCAACACCGAGTTTAACTAACGCCCTGAAATCCGGTCCTGCCTCTGTGCCAGTTTGACTAACAAGATTTCACCAGACCCTTTGCTGCTTTTTTTGTCTGGCTCTGTTAGGAAAGCCTGGGATTGCTCACCGAGACTTGAAATCCAAGAACATCCTGGTGAAGAAGAACGGCACGTGCGCCATCGCTGACCTCGGCCTGGCCGTCCGGCACGACTCTGTCACGGATACGATTGACATTGCACCGAATCAAAGGGTCGGAACCAAACGGTAGGAAAATGGTTCACTTGGCCAGTGTTGGTGTGTGACTGACACACATCTGAGCTGCTGGTTGAGCATGGGTGACGATCTCTTTCTCAGGCATTTCCAAGCATCTTGCAGTGGGTGGATGCTGGAGGGACATCAGTTCCGTTCCTTCCCCTTCAGGTGCCGTCAGGTTGAGAGCTGTAGGCCAGCTCCTCGGCACCAGGGAGCTCATGTAACACTTGACAACAAGCTTAGTGTTCTCAGAAACCCTTTGGATCCTGCTGTCTGGAGCCTGATGGGCTTTTGGATGTTCTTACCTCTTTCCCAACTTGCTATTCTTTTTGAGTTGTTTTGTTCCCTCTATTAGGCCGTGGGGCCCAGTTCTGGTGTGATTAAGGCTGCTCAGAGCAGTTTTGTCTGCTGAGACGAGCTGTGTGGGAAGACTGTTTACTGTCTTCCAGAGAATCTCCTCTCGGAATTAACGTGCTGTTCTGTCTCTGTCCTGCAGGTACATGGCCCCAGAAGTCCTGGACGAAACCATTAACATGAAGCATTTCGACTCGTTTAAGTGTGCTGATATCTACGCCCTGGGCTTGGTCTACTGGGAGATTGCTCGAAGGTGCAATGCTGGAGGTAACGCCCTTCGTGTGCCGCAGCCGTCGCCTTGGCTTGTTCCCGGGTTTCCCCTCCTCCGTGGCTCCTGTTCATCAGAGCTCGTGAGGTTTGAGGGGAGCCTGGACGACTGGTGAAGATGCAGCCGTGTGTGTTGGCACTGAGGGATCAAACAGGAGTGACCTGCAGCAGCTGGGGAAACGGGGCATTAATGCTCTGGCTGGTGGCCGCTGTTCCCTTGGGTGGCTTTTAAGGAATCAGAGCATGGTTTGAGTTGGAAGGAGCCTCAAAGCCCATCCAGTTCCCCCCTGCTATGGGCAGGGACACCTCCCACTGGATCGGGGGCTCCCAGCCCCATCCAGCCTGGCCTGGAACCCCTCCAGGGATGGGGAACCTGGGCCAGGGCCTCTCCGCCCTCATCGTGAGGAATTTCTTCCTAATGTCTAATCTAAATCTTTCCCCTTCCCGTTTAAAGCCGTTCCCTCTCATCCTGTCTCTCCATGCCCTTGGATTAAGTCCCTCCCCAGCGTTCTTGGGGGCTCCCTTTTTGTTTCTTCCCCCATCAGTAGAAATGAGTGTTTTGGCCCCTCTGGCACTTGACAGTTGTGCCTTTGGCTCAGCTGGGACACGGTGGCCCTGCCTCTGCTGGGAGGTGCCGATCACAGCCTGCTGACTCCGTTCCAGTTTAGGCAGCTGTGTTTTATTTCCCTGAATTTTTTTCTTGTAAACTCAACTCCCAGATTCTCCGTTTCTGTTCTAAATAACTGCAAAGCCTTGACGCAGCTCAGCAATGAGTCATGTCATCCAAACTGGTATCAGTCTGCCGTCAGCAAGCCCGGGGGGATGATCTGTTCTCCCAGGAGCTGCATCGTCCCTTCTCTGCCTTTCAGGTATCCACGAGGAATATCAACTGCCGTATTATGACCTCGTACCCTCCGACCCTTCCATCGAGGAGATGCGGAAAGTCGTATGTGATCAGAAATTACGGCCTAATATCCCAAACTGGTGGCAAAGCTATGAGGTAAAGTCTGCTTCCGCCTTCTAAATCCCTTCCCCTGGGGAAGCGTCCCAGGGCTGCATGCAAAGCCGTGGGACCAGCAGGGCGGGAGGTGCTGGCGAGACCCCACCTGGAGCCCTGTGACCGGCTCTGGAGTCTCCAACAACAGGAGGGATGTGGAGTTCTTGGAGGAAGTCCAAAGAAGGCCACGGAGATGATTCGAGGGCTGAGGCATCTCTGATATGAGAGATTTGGGGTTGTTCAGCCTGGAGAAATGAAGGTTCTGGGGAGACCTTAGAGCAGCTTCCAGTACTGGAAGGGGCTCCAGGAAAGCTGGAATCAGATTTGTGAGCAAGGCCTATTGTGACAGGAATGGGTTTAAACTAGGGGAGGGGAGATTTGGAATGGATGAGGAAGACCTCTTTACGCTCACGGAGGTGAAACGCTGGCCCAGGTTGCCCAAGGAGGCAGCGGAGGCTCCATCCCAGGAAGCATTCAAGGTCAGGTTGGTTGAAGGGGAGTCGGAATGGGTGACCTGCACGGTCCCTTCCAACCCAAAGCAATTCTGCGATTCTATGGAAGTTGAGATCTGATTTTAGGAGGTGTGGGGGCGGCATCGGTGTCGGCAGAGACTTCCGTGGGGCTGGGGAGGGGAGAGGAGAGGGAAGCGCTCACATCCGCCGTGGTTTCTCCTGCAGGCACTACGGGTGATGGGGAAGATGATGCGGGAGTGCTGGTACGCCAACGGAGCGGCTCGGCTCACCGCCCTGCGCATCAAGAAAACCCTCTCGCAGCTCAGCGTCCAGGAAGATGTGAAGATCTAAACCCTGAGCCCCCAGCAGGAGGAAACTGCACAGAAGCTGCCGTGCTAGAGTAGACGTGTGAGGGAGGCCTACCTCGTGTTTCTGCCCAACCTACTGCTACCAACCCGGCTGCTCACGGGGTGACGGAGCCTCTCCAATCGCTCTCTTCCCCGCTTGGGTACGAAACAATCAGAAACCTTTTACGATCACCTCCTGACAGCGTTGAAGACATGAGGAGGGACTCAACCTGAGGGGATCTCTGCCACGATCGTTAACTCTTTGTTTCTTCAACAGAAACCCCTGTAAAGTTGCGCGCGGCGCAGCCCTCGGCAGCGTTTGGGGCTGGGGTGCCGGGAGCGGGAAGAGAAAGGGAAAGTTTTCTTGCCGTACTCTGAGGATTTTTTTTTCCAGGGACCGGCGCATTCACGCAGGAAAAAAAAAATGGTTTGCAAAACAAATGGTGCTCCCTTCCGAGAGGCTGAGCCTGAGCAGTTCATCAGCTTCACGACCCCGTTTCTTTCCTTTTTTTCTTAAGCTTGAACAATTTAAACCTGAAAATCCGACTGGCTGTCCGTGTGCGCGATGGTGTCTGCATGCGCGAGGTGCGCGTGTCCCTGTGCCTGTTCATCTCCTCCCGTCGACGTGCGGCCAACTCCTCTCTTTGTTCGTGCTTTCCGTGCATGTGCAAACAAAAATCCAGAGTGTCCTTGTTTCGAGCTGTGCGGTGGTGCTCTCCGTGTCGAGTCGTGAGCGTTGTCTGGCTTGGACAGGCTGCTTGGAACCGGGTCCTTGGCTCTCCCACGGGTGCTGCGGCCTCACCGTCCCCACGCCAGAGCTTCCCAGCAGGTCGCCTCACTGCCACCTCCTCCCTTTTTTTAACGAGGAAGCGACTTCACTCCTGGAATCCAGGTTTTATTTTGTCTTGAGCCCCCGAGGTGTGTAGTTGTAGCTAGGGTGGAGAGAGCCCTGGGGAGGGGAGATGCCTCGGAGCGCGGCTGGAAGGCAGCTGTGCCGAGGGGAAACGCTGGAGACCCTTCGAGGAACACGATTCCCACGTCTCAGCGCTCTCGACCGACTCGGGCGCGCTCTGCACCTCCCACCCCTCGGGCTGTGGGGTCTGGAAATCGATATCTGTCTTTTTAATATCCATAATAGAAATATCTCCTGATCTGGAAGCGGCTGTGGTGAACGGGTGGGGAGGGGGGAACTGCTTGGCTCTTTGGTTAAACACTGCGTCGGGGTGTGACGGTAGCACCGCTTCGGCGGCAACTGGATGGGAGCAGCGGAGGCTTTGAGCCTGTCCTGCCACTGGGAGGTTAGGTCAGCACCTGCAGAATAGAACTCTGAAGCCATAACTTTTAACTGGAGTGGTTTGGATTATTATTATTTTTTTTATTATTATTATTATTATTATTATTTGATGGGAAGGTCTGGATTTTAACTTTTTTTAATGTTGTTAGTTCTTTCTAAGAGAAGAAATCCGATCGCTAACGATTTACCTCTTGACCTGTTTGTTTGTAAAGAAATCACTGCAAAAACAACAAAAAAAAAAAAAAAAAAGGAAACAAAAAGCGAAGAAACGAACCAAATGCACACAGCTCGATTTACACTGGAACTGTTTCTACTCAAACTTTGCGCCTGCTCTGTGAGGTGAGGTTTCAGCTCTGCTCTGGGGTGAATTTTCCTTTCTCAACACTCTGTTCTCGTCGTCCGTGTGTCCGTCTGCGCCCACACTCCTTTGTCTTTTGTCCGTGACTTCTGTGTCAAGTGAGGAGCATGGGGTTGGCGTCGTCTTTGGAGTCGGTTTGTGTCCTCGACACCGGTTGGAGCAGCGCGAGATGTCCACTCGGTGAACGTGCAGCTTCTTCCCTTCCCCTTCCGAGTGTTCTAACCCATCTCTCAGCCAGAGGTTGCCGCGTGTCTCCGGTGCCGCACGTCCTTTAACCAAATTCTGCATTTAGAAGCTGAGGTGGTTGGCGCTTGGCCCCACAGACCCTTCGGTGCCCGTCCCGGCGTGTGGGGTTTGGAAGCCTCAGTGACTGAAATAAGCTGCCATAGGAAAGCTCATCGTGCCGGTAGGTATGGCTGCCGCCGGCTCCTCCGCGAGCGCCGTTTCCGACTCTCTCGTCCCATTCCGAGGATGCTCAACCAGCCGTGGAAGCGGCACCGCCTCCCCTGCCCCTCAACTGTAGCCACACACGCATCTGCCTCAGCGCTAAACCAAACCGGAGCGGAGTCCGAGGGGGCGAGGGCAGGGCGAGAAGGTGGAAGTAGGATCACGGAATAAGCCTTGATGCCATCGTGAAATGGTCAAACCTGAGGCGGGAACGCTGACTATGTAGCATTTCTCCAGCACTTTTCATGCAAACACGTGCCAGGGAGGCTCAGTGCTCGCTTAACGACTGGGAGCAAAGACAGGAATGGCTGCCCAGCTCCGGAACGGCTGCGAGGTAGCTGTGGGAAAACCCAACCCCACTGGCACTCCAGGACGAGAGAGACGTGAGCGGCGGCTCCAAACGGAGGCATCGGATCCTCGAGGGCCGACAGGGAGAGGCAGAAGGTACGGAACGCGCCCTCTTGGCGGCATCGGAACAGATCTCTTGGTACTTCCCCCACTCCTTTTTATTTGTTTGGGTTTATCTGTTGGATTAGAAACGGACTGTAAAATAGCCACTTAGACACTTTACCTCTTCCGTATGCAACTGTACATACCGTGTAAGATAGGAGATCTTTGTTTAATATAAAACGAGGCTGTCTTTCTGCTGTACATGATTAAAGGTGGTTTTATTCACTTGAAGTGTTGGAGTTTGGATGCGAGGAGGGGGAGGGATCGGAACCAAGCAGCTTCCAGCCCCACCCTGGCCAGGGTCTCCCCACTCTCAGAGTGAAGAATTTCCTCCTTCTGTCTAGTCTAAATCTGCCCCTCTCCAGTTTATCCCCATTCCCCTCGTCCCATCACCACACACCTTTGTGAACAGCCCCTCCCCGGTCTTCTCGCAGCCCCTTCAGGTACTGGAAAGTCACAGTGAGATCTTGGAGCCTTCTCCAAGCCCAGCGCTCTCAGCCTGTCCTCGTATCGGAGGAAATCCTGTCTGCTCAGGGGCTGTCGAGCCCCTCCGTCGTTCCCCCTAACTGGGGCCTCCTCAGTGGGAGCGGATCAAGGGGAAAATCCGCCGGGACCAGGGATCCCGTGGGCTCAGACGGAGCTGGGTGGGGTGGAGGAACCATCTGGACTCATTCTCCAGCTCTGGGGATTGGATCCCATCCTGGAAATGGAGGGAGTTGAGGATGTAGAGGTTTTTTTAATAGCAAAATTCAGCTTGACCCCTTTTTTTATAGGAAATGCAATGGGAAAACCAGTCTGGAATGGTTTGGGCGGAGGGGTTGAGGCGTCCTTGCGCTGCCAGGTTGTGGGAACAGGGTGGGATGTTGTTCTTCGCTCCCGGAGCAAGGGATGTGGCCCTGGGATGAGTGGCAGGTTCAACCTCAGCCTTTCCCGAGCACTTCCAAACCGGAGCAGCTGGAGCCAGTGGGTGGAAACGTCGCTGGGATGGTTCCAAAGTGGATTTTTTGGGGGGGGACAATTTTAAATAAACATCTGAGCAAAAAAAGCCTTTAATTCCAGCTGGAAATTCCTGCCACCACCCCGAGCCACACAACACGGCATCTGCCTCCGGGAATTGTTCCTCCCTCCGTGTCCCCATCCTCAGTGCAGCCAAAGCCCTTGCAGGAACCGTTCAAACCCTCGCTGGAAGTGCAGTCCGGCATTCCCACTGCCTGGAATTCACCCCTGACAGGTGGGTGGTGGGATGCTGTCCCATGGGGTGAATCCGCTGTGGATGCTCGGCTGCAATTCCAGCTCCAGGGAGCAGCAGAGCTTCTGTTCCAGAGAACTCCACGTCATTCCCAACCCCATATCCCACCTGGATGAATCACGGGAGAGTTTGGGTCCGAAGGGACCTCAAAGGTCATCTAGTCCCTGCTCCTGGATCAGGGGCTCGTATGGGAGGTTCTCCAGCCCTCGGATCATCTTTGCAGCCTCCCCTGGGCCAGTTCCCACAGCTCCATCTCCTCCTTGTGTTGAGGATTCCGGATCTGGACACAGTCCTCCAGCTGAGGTCTCCCAGGAGAGGAACACGGGGGCAGAGTCCCCTCCCTCCCTCCCTGCTGGACACGGTTGGTTTCTGGGCTGCAGATGCCTTCTCATTGCCCAGCACCCCAAATCCCTCTGGGCAGGGCAGCTCTCAGCTCATCAGCTGGGGGTCCCGCAGCCCTCAGGGGCCACCGCATCGCCCCAAGGACCCTGCCGGAGAGGGGGCGGGGCTTAAGGCAAGGGGCGTGACTTAGAGGTGCCAGCAACGCGAGGGGGCGTGGTTTGCCAACAGGGGCGTGGTGCTGCTCGGAGGGGGCGTGGCTTTCTGCGTCGGGAGAAGACTGGGAGAAGCCTGGCTGGAAAACTGCCAGGAGGAGAGGGCCCTGGGGGGGTTGGTCAACAGTAACTGACCATGAGCCAGCAGTGTGCCCAGGGGGCCAAGAAGGCCAATGGCATCCTGGCTTGGATCAGAAATGGTGTGACCAGCAGGGCCAGGGAGGTTCTTCTCCCTCTGGACTCAGCACTGGGGAGGCCGCTCCTTGAATCCTGTGTTCAGTTGTGGGCCCCTCAGCACAAGAAGGATGTTGAGGCTCTGGAGCAAGTCCAGAGAAGAGCAACGAAGCTGGTGAAGGGGCTGGAGAACAGGCCTTATGAGGAGCGGCTGAGAGAGCTGGGGTTGTTTAACCTGGAGAAGAGGAGGCTGAGAGGAGACCTCATTACTCTCTACAAGTACCTGAAAGGAGGTTGTGGAGAGGAGGGAGCTGGGCTCTTCTCCCAAGTGACAGGGGACAGGACGAGAGGGAATGGCCTCAAGCTCCACCAGGGGAGATTTAGGCTGGAGATTAGGAGGAGGTTTTTCACACAGAGGGTCATTGGGCATTGGAATAGGCTGCCCAGGGAGGGGGTTGATTCCCCTTCCCTGTAGGTGTTTAAGGGATGGGTGGATGAGGTCTTGAGGGACTTGGTTTAGTGTTAGGTAGGAATGGTTGGACTAGAAGATCCGATGGGTCTCTTCCCACCTGATTGTTCTGTGATTCTGTGGGATCGCGGTTCCTGCACAAGGGGGCGTGGTTATTGCACGGGGGGGCGTGGCTGCTCCGCCGGGGGCGTGGTCACTCCTGAAAGAGGGCGTGGTTTCTCTCGGAGAGGCGTGGCTCTTTCGCAAAAAGGGGTGCGGTTTCACTCAAAGGGCCGTGGCTGCCTCGCGAAGGGGGCGTGGCCTCTCGGAGGGGCGTGTCCCCCGCGGATTTAGCGGCGCTCGGCGCTCGGAGCCGTCCGGCCATGACCCTGCGGCGGCTGCGGCGGCTCCGAACCAAGGAGGAGGATGCGGCGGCTCCGGAGCGCCCGGCCCCCTCCGAGCTGTACCGAGCGCTGGCGGCCGCCGGGGGGACCCTGCCCCGAGTGAGCACGGTGAGAGCCCCGCGCGCTGGGGGGCGCTAGGGGGCGCTGGGGGGCGCCGGGGCAGGACTGGGGGGCTTGGGGGGCAATACCGGGGCAGGACGGGGGCGCTGGGACGGTACTGGGGCAGGACGGGGGACTTGGGGGGACGCCGTGGTGACACCGAACGGTTACCGGGACGGGACGTAGGGCACTGGGATGATACTGGGGCGAAACCGGGAGCTCGGAGGGCACCGGGGAGATAGCGAGCGATGCTGGGGCAGGACGCGGGGCCTGGGATGGGGACGCCGGGTTGAGGGGGGACGGCCCGGTCGTGCACCAGGGCTGGGAACAGAGCGGAGAGGCGGCCCGGGGGGGCTGCTGCCGTCCCCAGGCCGTGGGGCTGCCCCCTCGTCCTCTCCCAGGCTCTTGTCCTGCCCCACTGACCCCCTAACCCGTTGCCCCAGTGCCCCCCCCCGAGCCCCGTGTCCCGCCCCAGGACCATCCCGGTGCCCTGTGTCCCCTGCCAGTATCGCTTCAGTGTGCGCCCCGTCCAGCCCCCAGTCCCCCCTGCCCCACAGCCCTTGGGGCGCGGGGCCTGGCGCGGCATCTCCCCACGTCCTGCCCCACAGAGAGGGTTGGGGGCCGGGCCGTGAGGCTCCTTGGCTCGGTGCAGCGTGGGACCCTCTGCCCCCACGTCCCCAGGGCCAGCTCTGCCACCGCCCCGAATGTCCCCCCCGGCCCCCACGGCGCTTCCTGAGCGTTGGGGAAGCGAGAGCGGAGCCCACATCCGGAGCAGAAGTGGCTTTTGGGGTCACGTGTGGGTCCTGGCTCCCGTTCACCGGCCGAGGCCAGAGCTGTCCCCGAGGGGGGCTGGCGCGGCCCGCGTCACATCCACCACACTGGGGGTGACGGGGGGGCCCAACGGGACAGGAGGCGACATTCCCAGTGACCGACACGCCTGGTTTGGGGGGATCGATCTTAAATGGTCATAGAGACTCATGAGATGGACACCAACGTGGGGCTTGGGGACACCCACGGAGCTCAGGACGCTCAGGGGGAACTTGGGGACACCCATGGAGCTCAGGACACCCACGGGGGGCTTGGGGACACCCATGGAGCTCAGGACGCTCATGGGGGACTTGGGGACACCCACGGAGCTCAGGACACCCACAGGGGGCTCGGGGACACCAATGGAGCTCAGGATGCTCATGGGGGACTTGGGGACACCCATGGAGCTCAGGACGCTCATGGGGGACTTGGGGACACAGATGATGTCCTGTGGCACCTACAGGGTCTGGTGACACCTATAAGGCTCAGGACACCCACGGGGGGCTCGGGGCACCCACAGGGGTCTGGTGGCACCCACAGGGCTGGAAGGTGTCCTTGGGGGAGCTGGTGGCACCTGTGGAGCTGGAGACACCCATAGGTCTGGTGGCACCCGTGGGAGTCTGGGGACACCCCTGGTGGCTGGGGATGTCCATGAGGCTGGTGACACCCATGAGGACTAGGAGCATCCACGGAGTTGGTGGCACCCATGGGGCACTGGGGACACCCCCGGTGGGTTGGTGTCACTCATAGAGCCAGGGACATGCATGGGGACTGGTGGCATCCATAGGGCTAGGGGTGCCCGTAGGGCTGGGGACACCTAGAGGGTTGGGGGTACCCATGGGGGTCTAGGGGGTACCCACAGGGGGTCTGGTGACACTGGCACTGGTGGCATCCACAGGACTGGTGACACATTTGACACCGGTGGCACCTGTGGGGCGTTGGTGGCAGCCATAGAGCTGGGACAGGACAAGAGGGAATGGCCTCAAGCTCCACCAGGGGAGATTTAGGCTGGAGATTAGGAGGAGGTTTTTCACAGAAAGGGTCATTGGAATAGGCTGCCCAGGGAGGTGGTTGATTCCCCTTCCCTGGAGGTGTTTAAGGGACGGGTGGATGAGGTCTTGAGGGACTTGGTTTAGTGTTAGATAGGAATGGTTGGACTAGAAGATCTGATGGGTCCCTTCCAACCTGGTTGTTCTGTGATTCTGTGATTCTGTGGGGACACGTGGGGGGGGCTGGTGGCAACCATAAGGATCAGGAGATGCTTGCAGAGGTCTGGGGGCACCCACAAGGCTCTGGGGGCACCTATGGGGCTAGGGACACCCACCGAGGCCGGTGGCAGCCACGGGGGTTGCGGTGACACCCATGACGCTGGTGCCACCCGCGTGGCCCAGAGCAAAGGACTCTCAAGACGATGACACCAACCGTGCCAAACCGGAGCCCAGTGGGCACAGAGGGGCATTTGGGGACAGCCTCGTGTCCCCCCCCCGCCCCCCAGCGAGGGTCCTGCCCCTGCCCGCCTGTCCCTCCGGCCGCCCCCGCGTCCCCCACAACGGAGCCTTTGTCTGGGCCAAGGAGGGGGGGAGATTTGGCCCACGAACCCCTCCCCTCTGGACCCAAAACAGGGTCCCCTCTGTGCCGGGGCCCCCCCGGGCGGGGACATGGGGTGGGAGGGGGACATGTGGTGACGTCCAAGCGTGGGGCGAGCGCCGAGGAGATGGGGGGGGCCTGGAGCCCCATCAAAGCCTCTTGTTATGACCAGGCAGGCGGGGGGGGGACTGGTTTGGCCCAGGGGGTTGAGGGGTCCCCAGATGGCGGGGGGGGGGGGGGGGGGGGGGATGTGGTTTGGCCCAGGGGTTCAGGCAGTCCCTAAATGGAAGAGCTGGTTTAGGGCTGGGATTTGGGGGGGGGCCTGCTAGGACACCCCGTTTCGGGTGGCCCTGGCGATGGGCCCCCCCTCACGTCTCCTGCTTGGCCGCAGGGTGAGGGGCTCCAGTGGGCGTCCCCGAGCGAGTCCCCCCAGGAGCACAGGTAAGGGGGGAGGGGGGACACACAGGAGTGGGGCTGGGGTCCCCTCGCCGCCCCAGAGTCCCCACGGGGGCTGGAAATGGGAGGGGGGGGCAGGGGGTGTTACGAGTGGGACATGGGGGGTGAGGGGGGGGATTGCTTATTGGGGGGGGAGCTGGCACCCCCCTGGACACCGTGGGGACCCTGCCCCACGCCCATGGGAGAGGCTGGGGGGGCACTGTGGGGGGGGGATCCTTTGGGGAGGGGATGTCCTGTCCTTGGGGTCCCACTCAGCACCCGTGGGAGAGGCTTTGGGGCTGGGGGGGTCCTGCTCTTGGGGTCTCACCCAGCACAGAGCCTCGGGGTTGGGGGGAGCAGGGCCTCGGCTGTCCCTGACCCCCGTGTCCCCCAGGAAGGTGGTGACGCTGCAGAAGGAGGCAGAGGAGACCTTTGGCTTCGAGATCCAGGTGGGTGCTGAGCTGTGCCACCCTCCTCGCCTGCCCTGCTCGTTCCCTCCAGTCTATTTTTAAGCAGCCCCCTGGGTATTTTTAGCCCTGCTGGGTTCCAGCAGCGAGGAAATACTGGGATTGCTGGGGAAGGGGGGGCGGAAAGGGGGGTCTGTGGGGGTCCCTCACTGTGTCCCCCCACACCCCGTTTCAGACCTACGGGCTGCACCACCCCGACAGGAACCGCGTGGAGCTGCTGACCTTCGTGTGCCGCGTGCATGGCGGCAGCGCGGCC
Source organism: Coccyzus lansbergi (assembly GCA_033558105.1). NCBI lineage: Eukaryota > Metazoa > Chordata > Aves > Cuculiformes > Coccyzidae > Coccyzus > Coccyzus lansbergi. Next base: position 31,191 of record JAUMJK010000080.1, on the reverse strand, counting down.
GAGGCCGCAGGACTGCAGCCAGGTCAGCTCAGCACCATCCTGCCCCAGGGCCACCCCAGTGACCCCCCCAAGCCCCTTGTCCTGCCCCAGCATTATCCCAGTGTCCCCCACAAGCCCCGTGTCCTGCCCCAGCATCATCCCAGTGAGCCCCCCATGCCCTATGTCCTGCCCCAGGGCCATCCCAGTGCCCACCCCAAGCCCCGTGTCCTGCCTCAGCATCATCCCAGTGCCCCCTACAAGCCCTGTGTCCTGCCCCAGCATCATCCCAGTGAGCCCCCCATGCCCTATGTCCTGCCCCAGGGCCATCCCAGTGCCCACCCCAAGCCCCGTGTCCTGCCTCAGCATCATCCCAGTGACCCCCACAAGCCCTGTGTCCTGCCCCAGGGCCATCCCAGTGCTCCCCCCAAGCCCCGTGTCCTGCCCCAGCATCATCCCAGTGTCCCCAACAAGCTCCAAGTCCTGCCCCAGGGCCTTCCCGGTGCTCCCCCCAAGCCCCTTGTCTGGCCCCAACGTCATCCCAATGCCCCCCACAAGCCCCACCTCCTGGCCCCTGGATTCTGGGGGCTTCCAGCAGTGGGGTTCACCCCCCTGAACCTCTTCTCCCCCCACAAAACACAGGGGATGCTATCACCGGGGTGAACGGGCTCAACGTGGAGGGTGTGCGGCATCGCGAGATCGTGGAGATCATCAAGAGCTCAGGGAACGCGCTGCGGTGAGCCGGGGGGGGGAGGAGATTGAAGGGAGGGGGGCACAGGGGGACGTGGCCCCCAACCTCCCCCCCTGCAACACTGACGGCCGCTGCCCCACAGCCTCGACACGCTCTACGGGACGTCCGTCCGGAGGGCTGAGCTGGAGGCCAGACTGCAGTACCTGAAGGTTAGGGGGGGCCGTCAAGATGGGGTCGGGGAGGGGATCGAGATGGGGTCGGGGAGGGTCAAGATGGGGCTGGGAGCCCCACCCCAGCCTCCTCACCCCCTTCTGCTCCCTCCTCCAGCAAACGCTCCACGAGAAGTGGGGCGAGTACCGCTCGCTGATGGTGCAGGAGCAGCGCTTGGTGCGAGGTGAGCCGGAGGTGGATTTGGGGTCAAGGTTGGGGCGGGGGATGCTCCTCACCCCCCGTCATCCTTCCCTCTGCGTCCCCCCTCCCTCCGTCAGGTGTGGTGGCCAAGGACCCCGGCATCTATGCCACCCTGGAGTCCGTGCGCTGGTGCCTTCAGGGCGCGGGGGGGCTCCCCGGCGGCTCCCCCCGCGGCAGCGACGATTCCCTCTACCAGACCTGCCTCTTCGCCGGCGAGCACGGGGATGCGGCCGAGGATGCCGCCGGGGAAGCCGACGAAGATGCGGCCGCAGACGCCAAGGAGGATGCGGCCAAGGATGGGGACGGTGGGGGTCCCGCGCCCCCCCCGCCTCGGCCCCGGCCGGCCCTGAGCCGCAGCGCCAGCCTCGGGCTGGGGGGCGCGGGGGGGCGGCTGCGGGCGCACTCCGGGGTCCCCCCCGAAGGTGGGGGGGGGGCGACCGCTGCGCCCCGAAAGTGCCGCCACAGCAGCTTCCGCCGGCGGCTGCTCAAGTTCATCCCGGGCCTGAACCGGGCGCTGGAGGAGGAGGAGAGCCAGCTCTGACAGAGGGGGGGGCGCTGCCCCCCACCCCCTATTTATTTATTTATTGCGAGGGGTTGCGGGGAACCCGCTCCCCAGCCCCCCTGAGGCTGCTGGAAGGAGCTCGGGGTCGGGCCTAGGGGTTCCAGCTTGGCCCCCACCCCACCCAGGGGAAGGTCATAGACAGGGGTGACTGCCTGGGACCCCCCCAGTCCAGAGGGGTCATGGCCCCAGGGCTCCCAGTTTACCCCCCACCCCCCCCCATCACGGGGGATCGCGGACGTGGGGATCCCAGGTTGCCCCCACCCAGACCGTGGGGGTCTCAGTAGTGGGGGGGGTGTCAGACCCAGGGGTCCCAGTTTGGCCCCCCCAGTCCAGTCCAGGGGTGTCACAGACCCGGGGGTCCCCGTTTGCCTCCCCCGCCCCAGACTGTGGGGCCTCAGCCCTGGAGGTCTCAGTTCCCCAGGATGTGGCCGCAAAGCTTCAGCTCAGCTCAGGAATTGGGGGGGTCTAGGGGGGAGGGGGCCGTGTCCCCTCCACTTTGAGGGGACCCCGGGGGCTTTTGTACCGCACTTGCCAATACACGGACTTTTTGCAGCAGCTGTGGCTGTGACTTGAGGGGGACACGCACGTGACCTGGGGACCCCCCAAGCTGTCACCCTCCCTCCCCTTCTGCCCCCCCCCACTCTCTCTCTTTCTTTCTCCATGCTGCCCCTTTCCTCCCCCCCACCCCTCCCCCCCATCCAGGCTGCAGGGTCGCGTGTGCACACGTGCTCTCTGTGGGGATGCGTGTGCATGCGTGTGCACACTGCAGGGCCGCACGTGTGTGCTCTGTGTGTGCTGCAGGGCTGTGTGTGCACACGCGGGTCTGGCGCATGTTCATATGTGTGTGCTGCAGGGCTGCGTGTGCACGTATGGTCTGTGTGGGACTGCAGGGTTGTGTGCTCTGCGTGTGCAAGCGTGTGTGTGCTGCATTCTCTGCGTGTGCAAGCGTGTGTGTGCTGCATTCTCTGCGTGTGCAAGCGTGTGTGTGCTGCATTCTCTGCGTGTGCAAGCGTGTGTGAGTTGCATTCTCTGTGTGTTGCACACACGTGTGAGCTGCATTCTCTGCGTGTTGCACGCATGTGTGAGCTGCATTCTCTGCGTGTTGCACGCACGTGTGAGCTGCAGGTCTGCGTGTGCCTCGGGGCTGTGCCGCGTGCGTGGCTGCCTGTCCCCCCTCCTGTCCCCGTGCCAGGCTGCCTCAAGGCCTGGACATTTATGGTCGGGTTGTGCCGGCGGCGCCCGCCAAGGCTGCCAGGTCGGGGCACCCCGTCCCCGTCACGGGACCCGCGTGCCAGCTGCAGGCCCACGCTCGGCTTTTTATAGCCCCGACGCGGAGCCGCCTGTGCCCACGGCCGGGCAGGGACACGGGGCACGCGTGGCACCCGCGGGGCTGGCGGCACCCAGGGGGGTCCTGCCCGTGGGCACCTATGGGACCCCCACCCGACCCCTGGGATCCCCCAACCGCCCAGATCCTGGGGGCAGCAGGACACCCTCACCTTCGGGGACCCCTCGGGCTCCAGGACCCTTAAGGCTTCCAGACCCCACCCAACCCCAGTCTCCAGGATCCCTACAGCCTCTGGGCCTCCTCATGGCTCCAGGACCCCCTCCAGCTTTGGAAACCCCCCAGTAGCTCTGGGCCCCCCCCCAACCCTGCTCATGGCTCCAAGACCCCTACCAGCTCCAGGACCCCCACCAGCTCTGGAACCCCCCAGCAGCTCTGAGATCCACTCCCCATCTCATAGCTCCAAGCCCCCCCACCATCTCCAGGATCCCCCACCAACTCCAGGCCCCCCACCAGCTTTGGAACCCCCCAGCAGCCCTGGGGTCCTCTCCCCACCCTCAGGGCCCCAGGGCCCCCTCCAGCTTTGGAAGCCCCCCAGTAGCTCTGGGTCCCACCCCGTACCCCACTCATGGCTCCAAGACCCCCCACCAACTCCAGGCCCCCCTCCAGCTCTGGAACTCCCCGGCAGCTCTGGGGTCCCCACCCTGCTCATGGCTCCAAGCCCCCCACCATCTCCAGCCCCCCCCACCAGCTTTGAGACCCCCCAGCAGCTCCGAGGTCCCCATCTCCCGGCTCCAAGCCCCCCACCATCTCCAGGATCCCCCTCACCTCTGGGCCCCTCCCTGGCTCCAGGCCCCCCAAGGGCTCCAATACCCCCTCCCACCCACTCCTCCCCCCCCTCCCGTTTGCCCTGGTTGCATCTCGCGGTGGGGGGGAGGGGGGGGGAATCCCCGCGGGGGCGGCCCCGGGGATGCCCTGGGATCCCGGTGACGTCATCAGACAGGTGTGACATCACGGGGAGGCGGGGGGGGGGGGGGGCACGGGTCCCGGTTGGAACACCCGGGGACCCCCCTTTCCGGGCGACACCGGCTAGGGGGGGACACACACACACTGGTGGGGAGCGCTGGGGGGGGAGGGGTAAGAACAGTGCTGGGGGCAGTAACGGGGGGGGTGGCGGCAGGAATGGGGAGGGTTGGAATGGGGGGGGGGCAGTAACCGGGGGGGCATTGCTGGGTGGTCGGGGGGGGGACATTTCCCATCCTGCCTCACCGAGAAGAGGGGACCGACGCCCCCCCCCGGGTTCTCCTCCGGGAGGGTCCGGGGTAGGGGGGCAGGAAGTACCGGGGGGTCCCGGGGGGGTCCCTGTCAGCTCCGGCTGATCTCATCTTTCCCCCCCCGAGGGCTCCGGTCCCGGTTGTTTCCATGGCCCCTGCCAGCGCCTCCCGCGGGGACCGGGGCGGGGGGAGAACAGCAACCCCCTCCGTCCCACACCGGCCTCTTACCGGGATCCCAACGGGAGGAAAGAGCTGGGGCACCGGGGGGGGACCGGCGATGGGGAGCACCGGGGTGCACCGGGGATACCGGCAATGGGGATAAGGGCACCTGGGGCGGGGGGCACCGGGTTGGGTACTGAGGATAACGGCACCGGGGGGGGGGCACCGGGGATACCGGCAATAGGGATAAGGGCATCCGGGGGGGGTGGGCACCGGGTTGGGTACAGGGGATAAGGGCACCGGGGGGGGCATCAGGGGGCAGCGGGGATAAGGGCACCGGGGGGGCACCGGGGGGGCACAGGGGATACCGGCACCGGGGCTAACGGCACCGGGGGGCACCGAGCGTAGCGACTGCGGAGACGGCGAGTGCTGAGCCACCGGCCCCGAGGGGCTCCCTGCTCCGTCCCCCCCCCCTCCGGCGGCCCCGGGAGCCCCGGCGGGGGAGTGGGGTGGGGGGGGGGGGGGTCGGGGGGGGGCTCCGTTGCTATTTTTAGCCGCCGCCCGCGGGTATTTTTAGCCGGTGGCCGCGGGTGCGTCAATGGAACCCCGAGTGCGTCACGGCCGCGCCCCCGCCCCCCCCCCCCCCCCCGCGTCACCGGGGCCGCCCCCCGCGTCACCGACCGCTTAAGAGAAAGTAGTGGCGGGGCCGGAGCCCGGCCGAGCCCCGAGCCGAGCCCCGAGCGGAGCCCCGAGCCGAGCCCCGAGCGCAGCGGGAAGCGGAGCGGCCGCCGCCGGCAGCGGGTACGGGGGGCACCGGCATGGGAGGGGTGGGGGGGGGGGGGGCGCAGGCACCGAGCGCTGCGGGTGTCCCCGGGGGACGCTCGGGCTCCGCCGTCCCGGGTGGCACCGACAGAGAGCCGGTCGGGGTGTCCCCTGCCGGCTCCGGGACGCTGCTCGGGGATGCCACGGCGGGAGGTGCCCGGGCTCCGGTGTCCCCCGAGGGTGCTCGGGCTCCGGTGTCCCCCGAGGGTGCTCGGGCTCCTGTGTCCCCGGGAGGTGCTGACGATGGGGTGTGGCGGCGGCACCGGCGCGGGGGGGAGGCCACTCGGGGTGTCCCGGCGGTCCCGGGGATGAGGGCTGTGCGCACCGGGAGGTACCCGGTGTCCCGAGCGGCTGCGAGAGCTGCCAACGGGATGAGGCGTCTCGGTGGCACCGGGCTTGGGGGGCGGGGGAGTCGGGCATCCCCGGTGGCACCGCGGGGGGAGCTGGGGCTCAGCCCCCGAAGGGCGCGGGAGTCCAGCCACTGACTCTGGGGGAGACTCAAGGGTCTCGGTGACAGGGACCGGTCGGTGTGTTCCAGCCCTTCAGGGTTAGCCGGTAGCACCGGGAGAACCCGAGAGGGAGAAGGGGATCAGCGGGATGAGGGTTCCCGAGCAGAGCCAGGATGGAGCTGGAGCAGGCAGGATCATAGAATCATAGAATAACCAGGTTGGAAGAGACTCATCGGATCTTCTAGTCCAACCATTCCTATCAAACACTAAACCATGTCCCTCAAGACCTCATCCACCTGTGCCTTAAACACCTCCAGGGAAGGGGAATCAACCCCCTCCCTGGGCAGCCTATTCCAATGCCCAATGACCCTCTGTGTGAAAAACCTCCTCCTAATCTCCAGCCGAAGTCTCCCCTGGTGGAGCTTGAGGCCATTAAGGACGGTTGGGGCAGCCCCGGGATGGCAGCAGTGGGGCCGGTGCGATGCCAGCAGCCCCAGGGCCACGGCCGTGCGGGTGGCACCAAGGCTGTGTCGGGTGGCAGCTCCGAGGGCATCGCCGAGTGGGCAGCACCGCGTGGGCAGCACCAAGGACGCAGCAGTGACGGCAGCAGCGGCCGTTGGGCTCGGTCAGCCTGGAGAAGGCTCCGAGAAGAACTTAGATCAACCTTCCAGTGCCTGAAGGGGCTCCAAGAGAGCTGGGGAGGGGCTGCTCATAAAGGTTTGGGGTGACGGGATGAGGGACAATGGGTAAACTGGAGAGGAGCAGAGTTAGACTGGACAGAAGGAGGAATTTCTTCGCGGTGAAGGCAGAGAGGCTCAGGTTCCCAAGGAAGCTGTGGCTGCCTCATCCCTGAAGGGGTTCAGGCCGGGTTGGTTGGGTTCAGGCAGCCTGATCCAGCGGGAGGGGCTTGGAACTGGATGATCTTTAAGATCCCTTCCACCCCCAACTCTTCCATGGTTCTGTGACAGGCTCAGGGACACTGCCGCGCACACAGCCCCCCCCCAGGCCACCCTCGCAGGGCTGGCAGCCGCTGTGCTTTGGCACACGGACACGGCAGGTGCAGCCGGGAGTGGGCAGCTTGGCCTCCCCTTTGGCCTCTCCAAGCCCAGGGCCAGGGGCGCCAGCAGTCCCCGTGGGCAGCGCCCTCGAGACAGGGAGGTGGCAGCTGCCCACACTCCCAGCTAAGGAACACACAGTGGGAAGCTGTGCTGGGTGCCCTGGCAGGGGGGACCCCAAAAGTTTCCAGCAAGCGTGTGGGGGAAAACTATTTGAGTGATAGAACCTGGAGTGGTTGGAAGGGACCTCAAAGCCCATCCAGTCCCACTCCAACCATGGGCAGGGACACCTCCCACAGGATCAGGGGCTCCTAGCCCCATCCAGCCTGGCCTTGAACCCCTCCAGGGATGGGGCAGCCACCCCTGCTCTGGGCAACCTGGGCCAGGGCCTCCTCACCCTCACAGCAAAACATTTCTCCCCAAGATCTCCCCTCAATCTCCTCTCTTTCAGCTCAAGCCCCTCATCCTCTCCTTCCCACAAGAAGGAAGCTGCTGCTGGGCAAACCCTGCGCTGGGGCCGCAGGACGGGTTGGGGTTTGCATAGCTGGTGCTGTGCGGCAGGATTTGCATGCAGGCACAGCTGGTGTCCCTGCCGTGTCCCTGTCATGTCCCACGACTGCGTTTGGACAGGAGGCAGCTGAGGGGGTCACCGTCCCCTCTGAACCCCCAACAGGCACCCAGCACAGCTCCGGTCCCTGGCAAAGGGGCGCAAACCCCATCAGGGCACCAGGACCTGCAGGTGCCAAAACTGGAGTCAGGCTGTTATTTTAATACCCGAGTGGGTATCGGCTTTCTGGTTGCTGGCGAAAGCCGCCGGGACTTGGCTGGGGGAAGCCAGGGACTGGCGGCTGAGATGGTAAAGGTGTCGTGCCAGGGCTACGGTGGCCGAGCGCCAGGCGTGACCTTTAAAGGTCTGCGAGATGAATTACATTATCGTCTTGCCATCGGGGTCACTCCTGGCTTAGCTCTCAGTCAGATGCGGGACTCCTGTTCTTTCTTCCGTGGGGTCAGATCCATGCCAGGGGGTGCAGGGATTTTGGGGGGAGGGGGGTCCTCACCCCCTGTATCCAATACCTCTGGCTGCATTTGTGTTTCCAAACGACCTCGAAATTGGGGGATCGGGACCCCCGAGTGCTGGTTCGGCCCTGGTGTTGGCTTCCCCAGGGCTCGGGAATCCACCGGCCGCATTCCTACCTCCTTCCCTTTCGGCGGCTTTGCTAAGCCAGCGTTTTGGGCAATGTCCTTTGCACCCATTGGCTGTGGCATGACCTTTCCCGGGGATGGCGGCGGTGGCCGCCGTGGCTCTGCCAGCAGCTCTGGGGACCCCGGCGAGGCCCCTTGTGGCTCCAGCCCCGTCTCCGGGGTCCCCGCTGAGTCCCCGCTCTCCCCAACAGAGATGCCCTGCATCCAGGCGCAGTTGGGCACGGTGGGCACCGGCCCCTGCGAGCGCTGCCCGGCCGAGCTGCTCAGCCCCGACGGTGGCCGCTTCGCCATGGAGGTGGCCGGAGCGGATTTGGCGGCCGCTCCCGCCTTGCCCAGCTTCAGCACCTTCATGGAGGGCTACGCCGGAGAGTTCGACGCCTTCCTGTACCAGCTACCGGCCGGCGGCCAGCCCAGCGCCACCACTACTGCCTTCAAGCTGGAGGATTTCCAGGTGTACGGCTGCTATCCCGGCGCCTTTGGGGCGCAGCAGGACGAGACCCTCTCCTCCAGCGGCTCAGACTGTTACGGCAGCCCCTGCTCCGTCCCCTCGCCAGCCACTCCGGGCTTCCAGCCGCCCCAGGCCCCAAACTGGGAGGGCTCCTTCGGGCCGTACTCCCCGTCGCCCAGCTACGAGAGCGGCCGCCCCTGGGCCGAGGCGACCAAGGGCGGTAGCGCTCAGACCCCCTTCTTCGCCTTCGCGCCCCCGGCGCCCGGTCCCGGCGGGACCCCCGCCACCTCCAAGGGGCAGCCGAGCCCTTTGCCCCACATGGAGCAGCGGTTCTTGGACACGGACGCCTTCAGCCTGGCGCAGGGAGGCTTCGCGGCACTGCCCTTGACCCCCACGTCGCTGGAGGGGCCCCCGCTGGCCCCCGCCAAGGTGCGGAGTCCCGGGGCCGGCGAGGGCCGCTGCGCCGTCTGCGGGGACAACGCGTCCTGCCAGCACTACGGAGTGCGAACCTGCGAGGGCTGCAAGGGCTTCTTCAAGGTAAGGGGACCCCTTTCCGCCCAGCCGCCGAGATACTCCCACAATGCTTTGCGGCAGCCGGAGGATGCCAGGGGTCACCCCGAGGAGGGCGAGGGCAGGAAGGCGGCCCTAGGAGCCGGATGGCGGCCACGGGAGCAGGAGGCAGAGGAGGACAGAAGGGCTTTTGTCGGGTGGCTCCGCGCCCCGGGCTGAGCTTGGGCCGCTCCTTCCCCGCCCGCAGCGCACGGTGCAGAAGAACGCCAAGTACATCTGCCTGGCCAACAAGGACTGCCCTGTGGACAAGCGGCGCAGGAACCGCTGCCAGTTCTGCCGCTTCCAGAAGTGCCTGGCGGTCGGCATGGTCAAAGAAGGTACCATCCGGGGACAGCGAGGGGGCCCAGCTCGAGCTGGGGGGACATGGATGGACATGGGACATGGGGAACGGGGACTGGGGGATGGATGGACATGAGGACATGGATGGACATGGGGAAGTGAATGGACATGGGGACTTGGGCAATAGGGATTGGGGGATGGGTGGACATGAGGACACAGATGGACATGGGGACATGGGGGACAGGGACTGGGGAATGGATGGACATGGGGACATGGATGGACATGGGGACGTGAATGGACATGTGGACATGGGGAATAGGGATTGGGGGATGGATGGACATAGGAACATGGATGGACATGGGGACATGAATGGACATGGGGACATGGATGGACATGGGGACATGGGGAACAGGGATTGGGGGATGGATGGACATGAGGATATGGATGGACATGGGGACATGGATGGACATGAGGACATGGATGGACATGGGGACGTGGATGGACATGAGGACATGGATGGACATGGGGACATGGATGGACATGTGGGCATGAATGGACATGGGGACGTGGGGAATAGGGATTGGGGGATGGATGGACATAGGAACATGGATGGACATGGGGACATGGATGGATATGGGTGGACATGGGGACATGGGGAACAGGGGCTGGGGGATGGATGGACATAGGGACATGGGTGGACATGGGGACATGGATGGATATGGGGACGAGGAGGATGCAGAACTGGGGCATTCATGGACACGGGGACATGGGGAACAGATGGAGATGGGAATGTGAGCTGAGCACAGACACACTCATGGTGTGTCCCTCGCCGCAGTGGTCCGGACCGACAGCCTGAAGGGGCGACGGGGCCGGCTGCCCTCCAAGCCCAAGCAGCCACCGGACGCGTCCCCCGTCAGCCTCATCACCTCCCTGGTGCGGGCACACATCGACTCCATCCCCAGTGCCACCAAACTCGACTACTCCAAGGTAGGGCTGGTCCTCCACCGCGGCCTCCCCGGGGGCTGTGCTGGAGATGGATCCTGACCCGCGACCCCGTGGCTGCGGCAGTTCCAGGAGTCGGTGCCGTGCCAGTTTGAGAAGGAGGACTCGGTGGACGTGCAGCAGTTCTATGATCTGCTCACCGGCTCCATGGACGTCATCCGCAAGTGGGCCGAGAAGATCCAGGGCTTCACCGAGCTGCCCAAGGAGGACCAAGACCTGCTGCTGGAGTCGGCCTTCCTCGAGCTCTTCATCCTGCGCCTGGCATACCGGTGAGCCCCGGCACAACCAGGGGGCTGGGGACGGATGGACATGGGGACAGGGGGACTGGGGGCTGGATGGACATGGGGACAGGGGGGACACAGGGACTGGGGGCTGGATGGACATGGGGACATGGGGACAGGGGGGACACAGGGACTGGGGGCTGGATGGACATGGGAACAGGGGTGACACAGGGACTGGGGGCTGGGTGGACATGGGGACAGGGGGGACACAGGGACTAGGGGCTGGATGGACATGGGGACAGGGGGGACACAGGGACTGGGGGCTGGATGGACATGGGGACATGGGGACAGGGGGGACACAGGGACTGGGGGCTGGATGGACATGGGGACAGGGGGAACACAGGGACTGGGGGCTAGATGAACATGGGGACAGGAGGTTATGAGGGGTCACAGCCCCGTGCCAGGTGGTGACCTAGTGTGGTTGTTCCCGTAGGTCGAAGCCGGAGGAAGGGAAGCTCATCTTCTGCAATGGGGTGGTGCTGCACCGCCTGCAGTGCGTGAGGGGCTTCGGCGAGTGGATCGACGCCATCCTCGAGTTCTCCCAGAGCCTCCACCGCATGAACGTCGACGTCCCCTCCTTCTCCTGCCTCGCCGCCCTCGTCATCATCACAGGTGAGACCCCCAACCTCGCTCACTCTCCCCTTCCCCATCCCGTGCCCGTCACCCTGGCCTCACACCCATGTGTCCCCCCACCCCGTAGATCGCCACGGGTTGAAGGAACCAAAGCGGGTGGAGGAGCTGCAGAACCGCATCGTGGGCTGCTTGAAGGACCACGTCGCGGCGGCCGGGGCCGAGCCTGGACGTCCCGGCTGCCTCTCCAAGCTGCTGGGGAAACTGCCCGAGCTGCGGAGCCTTTGCACCCAGGGCCTCCAGCGCATCTTCTACCTGAAGCTGGAGGACCTGGTGCCACCACCGCCCATTGTTGACAAGATCTTCATGGACACTCTGCCCTTCTGAGCCCCTTGGGGGTGACGAGAACTCCCTAGGATCCCCCTAGGGTGCCTGGATCCCCCACTAGGGACACCTGGACCCACCTGGGGATGCTTGGATCCCCTGCAGGGACACCTGGATCTCCCCCGAGGGATGCTTGGGTCCCCCCTTGGGGTGGGAGGGAACCCCCCGAGGGGTGTTCGAATCCTCCTAGGGATGCTTGAGTCCCCCCTTGGGGATGCTTGGATCCCCCCAGGGATGCTTGGGTCCCACCTAGGGACACCTGCACCCCCTCTGGAGGTGCCTGGATCCACTCCAGGGATGCCCACCCCCCCCACCACCACCACGGGAGCACTCAGACACCCCCTCCAAGGGATGCCTGGAAAGCCCCAGGGAGACTCGGATCCCCTTGGGGACACTTGTGTCCTCTCTCAGATGCCTGGGTCCCCTTGCGACCCCCCCCCCCCCCCCACCATGTGCCTTCCCAGTGCCGGACGTGGACGCACGGTGGCCCCTGGTGCCATAACCCCCCGGGGGGCATCCCCATGCTCCCTCCCTCCCCTGTACAAACCCCCTAGTGTAAATAGCGAGAGGCCTCATCCTGTACAGAGTGAAGGGCAGGCGACGGGGAGGGGGGCTCTGTCCCCCACCCCAGTCTCACCTCCCTCCCCTTTATATATATATTTTTCTCTTTTTTGGGCCATTTTCTGTATATAAACTCGTATGGACGGCGAGGGCCGTTTCTCTAATATGTGTGTGTGTGTGTGTGTGTTCCGCCTCGGTGATATCATCTCTATTTAATATGTGGTGATTGGGAGGGAGGGGGGGGCTCGGGGGGAGGACTCGGGGGGGGCACCAGAGCCGCACGTCCCCCACGCCACTGCCCTTGAATGGCGCTCACCCCGCTGCCCCGCACCTGTCCCCGATGGATTTATCGTCCCCAAAATAACCAGGAAGCGTGACCGGGTGTCCCCGTCTCCCCTCCCTGTTCCCCTGGGTCCCTGGGACGTGGCCAGAGAAGAGGGACGACGGGGTTTGGGGTTCCCATCACAGCTTGGGACAGGGGTCGGGGGGGTCCTGGGTTAGCGGGTGACATGGGGACAGATGGACATGGGGGATACAGGAAAATGGTGATGGATGGACGTGGGAACAGGGGACGCAGGGACATGGAGGTGGATGGCCATGGGGGTCATGGGGATGGATGGCCATGGGGACACGGGGACGTGGGGAGACAGCATAGTGTGGCATGGCCATTCCCACCCCACGGCTGCTGTCCCCTGGCCTCCCACGCTGCGGCCCCGGGTGCGTCAGCGCTGGCCCAGGGCAGGGGACACAGAGGGGCCCTTGTTGGTGGCAGCCGCTCCCCCCCGGCCCAGTGCCTCAATGTGGCCCTTGTTCCATGCCAGCCCTTGGTGTCCCCAGCAACGCTTGCTCCGGGGCCTCCCAGCAGGAGGGGGACCCCGTGTCCATCCAGCCCTGTGTCCTCTGTGTCCCCATGTCCATCCATCCCCTTGTTCTCTATGTCCCCATGTTGGAGCAAGAATCTAAAACCAAGAAGTTTTAGATTTTATTATATACAGTAGTTTAAATTAGCTGTAAATCAAGAAAAGAAATAATTTAAATGTATGTAGTAGATTCAGAGTCACAAGAAATTTTAAAACCTAGCACTGTAGAAAGTTACTTAGGAATGCTAACAAGGCCAATGAGCACAAAGGCTTATACAAGCTCAGTTTCTTTTCCAATAGTAAATGATTGTTCTGTTGTAATACTTCTCTTGTTCCTCACTGATAACTTTTCTTTAGTAGGCCTTGAGTTGTTACTTTACTGCAAGCTAGAATGCTTAAACAGCTGTTTCTGAAACGCTTAGGATGTGAGAATCTATTGTAAACTTCAAAAAAACTGATACAGCTTGTAGATGAAGTCATTGGAATGTACATATGCATTAGGTACTGATGTAACCTGTTGAATATACATTAGATTGCGAAACTTCACGAGAATAAAATCTCGGTCAAGTGGAGACAGGGTGGGGGATCAGGTTTGCGAAACTATTCCCTGATCCCTGGGCCCCCCCCAATAAAGCACCAACATATAACCTTCACAAGAGTGTTATGTGTTTATTGTCACGCCGATGCTAACACCCATGTCCATCCATCCCCCTGTCCCCATGTCCACACACACCCCCACACACCCCAACACACCCCCCGGAAGTGATGCCGCTTTGTGCCGCTCTGCACCGGCACTTCTCACTCTATGGCGTCCCCGTGCTGGAACGAACCAAGTGTGCGGCGGGGAGGGAGGGCGGAGGAACCGGGACAGCGATTCCGCCGCAGCCCCGGGGTCAGGACCCGCGACCGTCGAGCACAGCATGAACGAAAAGGGTTTCATATTGAGGGGACGCGCCTGGTGCTGGGGAGGGCGCTGCCGTTTCTATAGATAGTGCGCCCCGACTCCCCCCTTGCAGATGGGCTGCTCCACTTCCTGCCTCCAGGCTCTCGGATGGTTGGGACCGGACGGTGCGTGCGGGGGGTGCCGGGACCCCCGGGAGGGGCTGGGGGGAGCACCAGGACCCCCGGGAGGGGCTGGGAGAAGCGACAGGACCCCCGGGAGGGGCTGGGGGCGGCACCGGGACTCCCGGGAGGGGCTGGGGGGGGCGCCGGGACCCCCGGGAGGGGCTCAGGGGGTAGACCGGGACCCCCGGGAGGGGCTGGAGGGGGCACCAGGACCCCCGGGAGGGACTCGGGGGGTGGACCGGGACCCCCGGGAGAGGCTGGGGGGTCCCCAGTGGTGTGTGAACCTGCTGTGGGGTGAGGGGAGCAGACACTGGGCCCCTCGGTGTCCCCAGGGGTGGGTGAAGGGGTTGGTAGAGGGATTGGAGCTCACTGACCTCCCTCCCCCGCTTCTTTCTCCCCAGGAGCCGCTGTTGTGCCCCCCCCAGAGCTGCCCCCGCCATGAACTGCCGAGCGGAGGTGCTGGAGGTGTCGGTGGAGGGGCGGCAGGTGGAGGAGGCGATGCTGGCCGTGCTGCACACCATCCTCCTGCACCGCAGCACCGGCAAGTTCCACTACAAGAAGGAAGGCACGTACTCCATCGGCACCGTCGGCACCCAGGACGTGGACTGCGACTTCATCGACTTCACCTACGTCCGCGTCTCCTCGGAGGAGCTCGACCGGGCCCTCCGCAAGGCAGTCGGGGAGTTCAAGGTGAGGAGGCTGAAAGCAGGAGCTTTGGAGGGGCTGGATCCAAGAGCTGGAGGGTAGGGAGGATCTACAGAGGGATTGGAACAGGCTGCATCCATGGTTGGAGGGCAAGGAGGATCTACAGAGGGATCAGCCCAGGCTCAATCCATGAACTGGAGGATAGGGAGGATCTACAGAGGGACTGGAACAGGCTGTATCCATGGTTGGAGGGCAAGGAGGATCTACAGAGGGATCGGCGCAGGCTGAATCCATGGACTGAGGCCAACGGGATGGGGTTCACCAAAGCCAAGTGCTGGGTCTGTGCTGCTCTAGGCGGCTGAAAAGCTGCTTTGCAGAAAAGGCCCTGGAGTACTGGTCAGTAGGGGCTGAATGTGAGCCAGCAGCGGCCCAGGTAGCCAAGCAGGCCACCAGCATCCTGGCTTGGTCCAGCCAGTAGGAGCAGGGACAGGATTGTCCCCCTGGTGAGGCCACACCTTCGATTCTGGGTTCAGTTTTGGGCCTTTCACTCCAAGAAATACCTGGAGAGGCTGGAGTGTGTCCAGAGAAGGGAGCGGAGCTGGGGAAGAGGCTGGAGAACGGGGCCTCTGGGAGCTGCTGAGGGGTTTGGTCTGGAGAAGGGGAGGCTGATGGGAGACCTCATTGCTCCACAACTGAAAGGAGGTTGTGGGGGAGTGGGTGTTGGTGTCTTATCCCATCGCTTGTTCCGTGGGAGAAGAGGAAGCGGCTCAAGCTTTACCAGGGGAGGTTTACAGAATCACAGAACAACCAGGTTGGAAGGGACCCATTGGATCTTCTAGTCCAACCATTCCTATCGAACACTAAACCAAGTCCCTCAAGACCTCATCCACCCGTCCCTTAAACACCTCCAGGGAAGGGGAATCAACCACCTCCCTGGGCAGCCTATTTAGTTTAGATTGGATATTGGGAAGAATTCCTTCAAAGAAAGGGCTCTTGGTCCCTGGCAGGGGCTGCCCAGGCCAGTCCCCATCTCTGGAGATGGTCAGGGTGGTCCCTGTCCCCTGAGCTGTGTGCTCTCTCCACAGGACGCACTGCGCAGCTCGGGCAGCGATGGGATGGGGCAGATCTCCCTGGAGTTCTACCAGAAGAAGAAGTCGCGCTGGCCCTTCTCGGACGAGTGCATCCTGTGGGAGCTGTGGACGGTCAAGGTGAAGGTGGTGAACCTGGCCAGTGAGCAGGAGCGGCAGATCTGCCGCGAGAAGGTGGGCGAGAAGCTCTGCGAGAAGATCATCAACATCGTGGAGGTGATGAACCGCCACGAGTACCTCCCCAAGATGCCCACTCAGTCAGAGGTGGACAACGTCTTCGACACCAGCCTGAAGGACGTGCAGCCCTACCTCTACAAGATCTCGTACCAGATCACGGACTCCTTGAGCACCTCGGTCACCACCACCATGTGCCGGCTCATCAAGGACACGCTGGCTCTGTAGGCGGCACCTCGCCAGCACAGCTCATGGATTTTTTGGGTTGCCGTCTGCTTGGGTTCCTCCTCTCTGCCTCCAAGAAGCCTCTGCGAGAACCTGGGCTTCTCCTGGCTCTTAACTGGGGGTTGCTGCTGGTTTGGTTTGTGCTCGCCTGGCCTGGAGAACCGGCTGGGTGGCTCCCAGGTTGGCCGAGGGGTGGGAGCTGCTGCGGTTTCCACACCGAAGCCCTGGGGATCGGCACGGAGCGGCAGCGGCACCCAAACCCCGTCCAGCCCTGTTTGTGGCTGCGCCCACAGCCCCTGCCAGCCTTGTCCCTCCATCCCGTGTGTCCCCTGGCCCTGAGCCCCTTCCCTGCGCAGCCTGGAGCTGAGTTCGTTGGCCGTTTTGGGGCGTTGGCAAAAATAAAGTGTTTCTCCTTTCCCATTTGTCCCAATCTTTGTGGGGCTCTGTGGTGTCACGACACCCCCCGTGGGGCAGCCCTGAGAGGAGGGGATGGTGTGATCCCCCTTCCTCGTGGGACTCCACGAGCCTCAAGGCTGCCTTCCCCTTTCCAGAGGGGAAGAATCCGGCATCCAGCAGCACGAGGGAGGCCACGCGGGCAGCTGCATCACTTAAACCCTCCTCATCCTTGCGGCCACCGCCCTGCACGCCCACATTCTGCTCCTGGGAGGAAGAGGAGGAAGAGGAGATGAACGCCAGCACGCAGCCCGGTGCCTGGGGGCACATGATGGTGGCCGAGGCCGCGCAAATCGCTGTCGTCCTCGTGCTCTGCCTCGCCGTCACCTTCGCCGTCTTCTTCCTCGGCTGCAACCTCCTGCTGCAGGCGGAGGGCTTGGCGGCAGCACCGGCTCAGGGTGAGCGACGGGCGTCCCGCGAGGCCGAGAGGGCGTAGGGAGCGGTGCTGAGCCCGGCAGACGGACGAACGGAGGGACGGACAGACAGCATCACCTCCAATGGCGCTTGGGAATGGAGCGGGATGGCGCTGAGCTCACGGTGTCCCCACCTTGTACAGATGGATTAAAAGGCAATGGGGCCAATGGAGCCGGGGATCGGTCCTGAGCCAGGGCTGGATGCGACCCTGGGCGCGGCCATGCTGGTAATCCCATCGGAGAGGATTAGGGGAAACTTTTATTCCCTGTTTCAGGGCTTAATCGCTGGGCGTGGGGAGGGTCTGGGGCCGTATCCTGCCCCCCCAAACCCCCGCGGAGGCGCTGGGGACACATCCTGCCACCCCAAACCATTCCTGCCCCTCGCTGAGGGACACTGGGACAGCACCGTGATCGTCCCAGCCCCATGGACCCTGCCCTGGGGGTGCTGAGCCCCCATCCTGCCCCTCCAGCCCCCTTTGCTCTGTCCTGGGGGTGCTCAGGACCCCTTTTGCCCCCTTGTCCTTCCCTCCCAGGGCCTCATCCTGCTCCCCCCCACCACCCCCATCCCCAAAATGGTTCCCAGTGCCCCCCAGCTGCCCCACTGGGATGAACTGGGGCCACCTAAGCGGGGGTGGGAATGAGGGGGGGCTTCTTCCTCTCTCCCCTTTTAATCCCCAAGCTTTAAGGATTCAGGGCAGGATGGGGTTTCCCCTCCCCAGACCCTGGGACCCCTGGGTCACCTTTAACCCCCCCCTCCCCAAGCAAGCAGCGACCACGTAAAAGATTCCATATATTTCACATGTACAAAAAGTCACTGGGAACTGAGGGGGGAAGGTTGGAATTTTGAGGTGGGGATGGAATTCTGGGGAAGGGGATGGGGGGAGAGGGCCATTCTGCACCTCTCCCCGTCCCCCAACCCCAGCCTGGCTTTGGTCCCTTTTTTTTTGGCAATTAGTGTTGATATCAGTGGTCAAAGTGACGAGCACGGGGTCGGGGGGGTCCCTGTGGTGGGACACGGGGGCTTTGAGCCCCCCCCAAGAACTCCCAATCCAGTCCCCACCGCAGCCACAAGCAGGATTTGGCCCCTGCGGTGGGGAGGGGGTCCTGGCCATGGGCCCCCCTGAGTTTGGTGGGTACGGGGACATCGCCTGCAAGGATGGAGCCGTCCCCTGGGTCCTGGGTGGGGCAAAGCAGGGTGAGGAGGGGAAACTGAGGCAGCTGGACACCCCTTGCTGCAGCCAAACCCCCTCCTTGCTGCAGTCTTACCCTCGCTCGGCTACAGGCGGATCCACCGTCGCGCTGTGGGACGGAAGGGACAGCGTCAGGGACCCCGTACCTGGATCTAGAGCTGGGACAGGACTCTGCACTGGGATCCAGGGCTGTGCTGGGATCCAGTATTGCACTGGGATCCTACCCTGGCACCCAGTACTCTAGGAAAGAACCCAGAACCCAGCCAGGAGCCTACACCAGGTCCCAGTCTCACAATGGGATCCTGTGTTGGGATCCTACACTGGGACCCAGCCTTGTGCCAGGATCCTGTGCCGGGATCCTACAGTGGGTCCCAGCCTTGAACCAGGATCCTGTGCTGGATTCCTACACCAGGATCCTACACCAGGTCCCATCCTCATCCGGGATCCTGTGCTGGATTTCTACACTGGCTCCCAGCCTTGAACCAGGATCCTGTGCTGGGATCCTACACCAGGACCCAGACTCACTGTGGGGTCCTGTGCCGGGATCCTACACCAGGATCCTACACTTGGTTCCAGCTTCACACCAAGATCCTGTGCCAGGATCCTACACCATGTCCCAGTCTAACACCAGGATCCTGTGCCAGGATCCTCCACCAGGTCCCATCTCATCCCAGGCTCCCATGCAGGATGCTGAGCCCCACATTCGGTGCCCTGTGCCGCGGGGTGAGGCATGCGGGTTGGGGGGGGACGTGCAGGAGGGGGCATGCAGGGCGCTCGGGGGGCGCTTGAGGGGCTCTCAAGGGACTCTCGGGGGTCCCGGCATGCCGGCAGTACCTGGGGGCTAACAGGTGGATTCATCGTGGTGGGAGGGGTCGCAGAAGAAGCGGGAGCCCCGCTTGGCAGTGCGGGCGGTGAAGGGGACACTCTTCAGCGCTGCAGGGGGGGTTGGGGTGGGGGGACACGGGGACGTGTCAGCCCCCGTGCGCCTGGGGACCCCGGCAGCATCGGGGGGGGGGACGGGGCTGTTACCGGTGATGATGTCCTCGATGGTGCCGTCCTTGCCCTCATAGACTGGGCGATGGTCCTTGGCCTGGCGGCGGCGCAGCTCAGCAATCAGCTCCTGCTGCTGCCACTTGTTCCGCTGCGAGGGGGGGGATGACACAGAGGTCACAGGTTGGGGACATGGGGGTCCAGGACTGGGGACACAGAGGTCACAGGATGGGGAGATGGGGGTCCAGGATTGGGGACATGGGGGTGACAGGATGGGGAGATGGGGGTCACAGGTTGGGGAGATGGGGGTCCAGGACTGGGGACACGGGGGTCACAGGTTGGGGAGAAGGAGGTCCAGGATTGGGGGTCCAGGACTGGGGACATGGGTGGTCCCAGGTTGGGGACACAAGTCTCATATCAGGGACACAGGGACCCCAGCTTGGGGACACAGAGAGCCCAGGTTTGGACCACAAGAGGCCCAGGTTGCCAACCTGGGGACACAGGTGTCCTCTTTGTGTCCCTTGTCCTCTCCCTGCTCACCTTCTCCTGCTTCTTCGCCTCCTGCGCCAGCAGCTTCTCCCGCATCACCTCCTCCTGCTTCTTCCTCATCTCGTTCTCCTGCTCTGCATCCTGGGGTGACAGCGGTGGCAGCCGGTGTCCCCCCGCCTCCCCAGCCCCACTGTCCCCAAGGTCCCCCTCCTCCTCCACCAGTCCCCTCCCGGCCTCCCCCTCACCTTGTAGGAGCGGATGAAGCGCACGAAGACCGGGAAGAAGACGGACGGGGGGGTGGTCTTGGGGCTCTCCCCGAAATAGCGAACGACGGCACTGTAGGCATCCTGCAACAGCACCGAGTGTCACCACGTGTCACCGGGTGTGAAAGCATGATGGGTGTGCAAAGATGTATGACTAGGTGTGCACAAGAAGTATGCAAAGCAAGGCTCGCAGGTGGTTCATGCAAAGCATGATGGGAGGAGAGTGCAAAATAAGGTGTGTGACAAGGTGTGCACGAGGAGTGTGCAAAGCCAGTTGTGCAGGAGAAGCATGCAAAGCAAGGCAGGTGTGACCAGGCTTGCACAAGAACCACGCAAAGCAAGGCAAGTGTGACCAGGCTTGCACAAGGAGCATGCAAAGCAAGGCAGGTGTGACCAGGCTTGCACAAGGAGCATGCAAAGCAAGGCAAGTGTGACCAGGCTTCCACAAGGAGCATGCAAAGCAAGGCAGGTGTGACCAGGCTTGCACAAGGAGCATGCAAAGCAAGGCAAGTGTGACCAGCCGTGCACAAGGAGCACGCAAAGCGAGATTTCCACGAGCGCTGTGCAAGGCAAGGCGTGTGTGAGGCACAGTGCTCACCTCAGCCGTGCGCGCGTCCTTCTGCAGCCGCTCCAGCTTGCCCTCGCTGGCGGCCAGGAAGGTTCGCAGCACCCCATGCTCGTGCAGCCCACACTCGCGCCGCAGCAGCTCCATGCCTCGGCCCAGCTCCTTCACGTCCAGCAGCACGTTCTCCAGGGACACTGTGGGACACGGCGATGTCACGCGAAGCCCGGGAAGGTGGGGGACGACATGGCGAGTCAAGGGGCGCAGGGATGGCACCTGCAGCCGCCTTCTCCACAAAGTGCAGCTCCTGCCAGAAGGTGGCCAGCTCCGGGTACTTCTCGCGCACAGTCAGTGCGATGAAATGCAGCAGCGTCATCTTCCTGTCTGTTGACTTCGTGTCCAGGAGCTGCAGGACGATTTCGGGGGGAGTAGGTCAAAGCTATATGAGATGGAGCCTCTCCAGGAGTCAATGTGGCCCCAAGGACTGGGACATGGGGTTGGGGGTTGCCCACCAGGTCCAAGCTCTGCAGTTTGAAGCCGTAGACGGCGCCACGTTTGCTGCTGTTCATGTAGTTGCCCAGAGCCAAGATGATCTGCAAGGAGGGGGAAGCGCCAGGTTTGGGGGGTCAGGGAGGAGCCAGAGCCCCCCAGGACCTCCTGCCCCAGCTACAGCAAGGACAGGGGGTGCCACTCATAGAATCATAGAATCACCAGGTTGGAAGAGACCCACTGGATCATAGAGTCCAACCATTCCTATCAAACACTAACCCATGTCCCTCAGCACCTCATCCACCCGTCCCTTAAACACCTCCAGGGAAGGGGAATCAACCCCTGCCCTGGGCAGCCTGTTCCAATGCCCAATGACCCTTTCTGGGAAAAACTTCCTCCTAATCTCTAGCCTAAATCTCCCCTGGTGGAGCTTGAGGCCATTCCCTCTCGTCCTGTCCCCTGTCCCTTGGGAGAAGAGCCCAGCTCCCTCCTCTCCACAACCTCCTTTCAGGTAGTTACAAAGAACAATGAGGTCTCCTCTCAGCCTCCTCTTCTCCAGGAGAAACACCCCCAGCTCTCTCAGCCGCTCCTCATCAGGCCTGTTCTCCAGCCCCTTCACCAGCTTCCTTGCTCTTCTCTGGACTTGCCCCAGAGCCTCAACATCCTTCTTGTGCTGAGGGGCCCACAACTGAATACAGGATTCAAGGAGCAGCCTCACCAGTGCCAAGTACAGAGGGAGAAGAACCTCCCTGGACCTGCTGGTCACACAGTTTCTGATACAAGCCAAGATGCCATTGGCCTTCTTGGCCACCTGGGCCACTGCTGGCTCATGGTCAGTCACTGTCAACCAACACCCCCAGGTCCCTCTCCTCCTGGCAGCTTTCTACACAGACTTCTCCCAGTCTGGAGCTGCTCAGGATTGTTGTGCCCCAAGTGCAGGATCTGCCATTTAGCTGTGTTAAACCTCATCCCATTAGTCTCAGCCCATGGATCCAGCCTGTTTAGGTCCCTTTGCAGAGCCTCCCTGCCCTCCAGCAGATCCACACTTCCACCCAGCTTAGTGTCATCTGCAAACTTGCTAAGGGTACCCTCAATGCCCTCATCCAGGTCATTGATGAAGACATTGAACAGGGCTGGACCCCGCACTGAGCCCTGGGGAACCCCACTTGTCACTGGCCTCCAGCTGGAGTTATCACCATTTCCTACCACTCTCTGGGCCCTCCAGCCAACCAGTTTTCCACTCAGGAGAGTGTGCACCTGTCCAGGCCAGAAGTGGCAGTTTCTGTAGCAAAATGCTGTGAGAAACTGTGTCAAAACTCATGGCTCCCCCATAGAATCAGAGAAGAGTTAGTCTTGGAAAGGATCTTAAGGATCATCCAGTTCCAGCCCCACGAGATCAGGCTGCCCAAGGCCCACCCACCCTGGCCTTGAACCCCTCTGGGGATGGGGCACCCCAGGTCCTTCTCCGCAGGGCAATCATGTCATCCCCATCCTGTACTGAAATCGGGGACTACATCCGACCCCAGTGTAGGACATTGCCCTTGGACTTGTTGAACCTCATGATGTTCTCACTCCCGCAGTCTGTCCAGGTCACCCCTTTGTGCCACCACACTCACCTCCAGCATCCGCTTCAGCTTCTGCGAGGACTTGACCGAGGCTGAGGCTGCGATGATGGCGTTGAGCTGCTGCAGGGGGGGCAGAACAAGGGGGTTCGGCTGGGCACCAAGACCATAAAATGTTGGGGTTTTTTTCCCCCCTTTCCCGGGTCCGTACCGGCGTCAGCATCTGGAGGTTCTCGGCGAAGTTGCCCAGGAAGGCCATGATGGCCATTCGCTGCGGCAGCCGCTCCACCTTGCTGAACTGCAGCATGAAGCGATCCTCGTCCGCCAGCTCCTCCAGCGGCTTGCGCTCCCGCTCGTACTGCCGCAGCGCCTTGGCCTCTGCCTCCGTCGGCAGGAACCGCATCAGGCACTCCACGAAGTCCACTGGCACCGTCGCCAGGTCAAACCTGCCACCGAGCCCGCAGCGGTGGAGGCAGGATCCCTGCTGCATCCCAGACAGCCCCTCCACACCCCAACCAGTCTCCCTGAACCCCAACCAGTACCCTTGAACCCCAGCTAATCCCCCTGAATCCCAATCAGAGACCTTGCACCCCAACGAGACCTCCTGCCTGGTCACTCCACACCCTAACCAGAGCCCTTGTACCCCAACCAGTCCCCCTGAACCCCAACCAGTCTTCCTGAGTCTCAACTAATCCCCCTGAACCCCAACCAGTCCCCCTGAACCCCAACCAGTCTCCCTGAACCCCAACCAGTCCCCTTGCACCCCAACGAGTCCCCCTGAACCCTAACTAATCCCCCTGGACCCCAACCAGTCCCCCTGAACCCCAACTACACCTCCTGCCTTGTCCCTCCACACCCCAAAGAGTCCCCTTGCACCCCAACCAGTCCCCCAAAGCCTTGTCTAGACCCCTGTACCACAACCAGTTCCCCTCCACCCTGTCTACCCCCCCAGTATTCCAACCAGAGCCCTTGCACCACAGCCAATCCCCCTGCACCCCAACCAGACCCCGTGCACTCCAAGCATTCCTCCTGCAGCCCTACTGGACCTTCTGCATTCTGCCTGCTCCCCCTGAACCCCAAACAGACCCTGCAGCCCCACCAGCCACCCCTCCCGTCCTCCCATACGTGTGGATGGCCCTGCAGATCTCCTCGGTGCTGCGACCGGCCTTGCGCAGGGTGATGGCCAAGTTCTTGGCCCGATTGGCCTCCAGCAGCGTCACCTTGCTGGCCGCCTTCTGCGACACCTTGTTCTTGGCGCAGACGAGGTCGAGAGCCGGTCCCTGCGCCTTGGTCTTGAAGAGCTCCTCGAAGCGCTCCAGATCGAGGTCCTTTTGGGGACAAATAGTTGGGGAGATCAGAGATGGCATCAAACGCTCATCCAGCCGCTCAGGTCGAGGTCCCTGAGCTCACCTCCAGCACCCGCTCGTCATCCAGCTCGCTGAACACCGTCCCACTGATCTGGTTGGGCTTCAAGGCCGTCCAGTTGAAGACGGGCAAGCGGAACTTGGTCTTGATGGGCTTCTTGATGCGGATGGCTGCCGGCAGGACCGGAGCCAAGCTCAGCCCCACCAGGAGCCACCCCAGCCTGGTCCACCTGACCCCATCCCTGGGCCACCCCATCCCCAAGGGTCCCTGCACCCACCCCTTGGCCACTGCAATCCAAATACCCCGAGCCACGCAACCCTCCTCTGGCCCCACTGTCCCTGCACACTCATTGTCCTCGTTCCCCAGGTCTCTGCACCCTCCTCATCCCCATGGTCCCCACACCCTCCTTGTCGCCATCCCCGTGGTCCCCACACCCCAACCCCTACCTGAGAGCCCAACGGTGAGGGCGATGGAGGGCGAGGCCCCGGGCAGTGGTGGAGCTGGGGGACATTTGCCTGTGGAGGGAGGAGAAGGTGACTCTGTGTCCCAGTTTTGGGGACACCCTCCAGCCTTGAGAGTGGTCCAGGACTGGGGACCCCCCAGTTTTGGAGCCCAGTCCTATCCTGGGGATGCCCCAGTTTTGGGACTCCCCAGTTTTGGAGCCCAGCCCCATCCTGGGGATGCTCTGGGAGCCCCATTTTTGGGGACCCCCCCCCCCTCACCTGGCAGTGGGGGCGCAGGGGGCGGCAGGGGAGGTGGTGGGGGGGGCGGTGGGGGTGCAGGCTCCACTGGAGGGAGGATGGGGAGGCGGGGGGGCTCCTCCAGGGGCAGGGGCTCGGGCTGGGGAGGGGGCTCGGTGCTGGGGGCTGCCTGGGAGCCGTAATGCCGCTGGAAAGCCTCGTCCTTCTCCTTGATCAACCGCCGCAGCGTGTGCACCTGGTGGCTTGTGTGCTCGAAGGTCTCCTGGGGACAGCCAGTGTCAGCTTTTGGGGGGGGGGACAGGACCCTTCTGGGCGCCCCACGGTCCTCCCCACACACCTTGACCACCTCCAGCTCCTTTTCCCGCTGCAGCAGCTGCTTCTCCAGCTCTGCCACCCGCATCATGTTCTCGTTCTCCAGGTCCAGCAGCTTCTCTGTTAGCTACGGGGGGTGGGGGACACAGCTGTGAAACCAGCTTGGGGACATCCCGGGGATCACAACAAACCTCCCCAGGGGCAAAGCACAACAGAAGGAGGACACGGAGCTGTTGGAGCAGCTCCAGAGGAAGCCACAGAGATGATCCAAGGGCTGGAGCACCTCAGCCAGGCTGAGAGAGTTGGGGTTCTTCAGAAGAGAAGGCTCCAAGAGATCTTGGAGCAGCTTCCAGGACTGAAAGGAGCTCCAGGAAAGTTGGGGAGGGGCTGTTCACAAGGGCTTGGAGGGACAGGACAAGGGGGGGATGCCTTTAAATTGGAAGGAGGAAGATTTAGATTGGACATTAGGAAGAAATTCTTCTTTATGAGGGTGGAGAGGCCCTGGAACACGTTGCCCAAAGAAGCCGTGGCTGCCCCTTCCCTGGAGGGGTTCAAGGCCAGGCTGGATGGGGCTTGGAGCCCCTGATCCAGTGGGAGGTGGTGGGACTGGATGGGCCTTGATGTCCCTTCCCATCCCACCCACTCTATGAAATCCAGACCCTGGGCAGAGACGTCCCAGGACCCAGAAAGGAGCATCCGCAGCCTCCCCTGTGCTCACGTACATGGGACAGATGCTCCTCCAGTTCCTCCACCTTCTCCAGAGCCACATTCTTGGTCTCAGCGTCCTCCAGCAGGCCCCCCACATCAAAGACGTTGTCCAGGTATGCCTGGATCTGCACATGCAGCTTCTCGCTCTCCGTGTGCCTCGACTTCTGTGGGCATTGGGGCGGCATCAGGGTCTGGGGGGGGTCCTTGGGGCACCCAACCCCCAGGATCAGTGTCTGGGCTCCTCGTTTCCCACTCTCCCACCCTAAAATCCACCTGGGATCTTCAGGGGAGAGAAATTGACCCACCCCAAGCCCCTTTTCCTTCCCCTTGAGGGCCCAGTCCTCCCAGTTCCACCAGTAAAGAAGTGGTGGGGCTTCTTTATTTCGTCCTTCCCCTCGTCCCTGTACCTGCAGGAACTCTTCCAGCCCCAGCTTCGTGAACTCGTACTGGAGGTGGACGCGGAAGTTCATGTCCTCCACCGAATGCACCACGATGTTGATGAACTGCATGCAGGCCACCTGCAGGCAGGGCTGGGGTCACCAGGAGCCCCCACCCCAGCACCTCCTGCCCCTTCAAAGCCCCCCCAGGACCGGGTGTCCCACCATGAAGTCGATGCTGCTGTCCTCGTTGCGGAAATAGTCCATCAGCCGCTCGAAGCGGTGCTTCTCCTTGCAGACCTGAGCAGGCGGCAGACGAGGGGTTAACCTGGCTTGGTTTCCCCCCCACTCCACCTCCATCAGCCACTGTCCCCAAATCTGCTACGTTCCAAGCCCCAAATCCCAGCCTGGTCCTGGAGCCACCAGCCCCACCTTGACCTCATCCTCCCAGGTCTCTCCGTCCCCTGTGCTCCAGTCTCCCCATCCCAGCCTGGTCCTGGTGGCCTCTGTCCTTCCATCCCCTGGGTCCTGCTTCTCCATCCCAACCCGATCCTGGTGGCCCCAGTGCTCCCACTGTAGTCTGAACCCGCTGTCTCCAGTTCCTCCATTTCCTAGATCCTGCTCTTCCATCCCCGTGTGGCTCCCTGGGCCCACATCCCACTCTGCTCTAGTCCCCCCAGTGCCCCCATCCCAGTCTCTCTCACCCAGTTCCCCCATCCCAGTCTCATTCAGTTCCCCCAGTGCCCCCATCCCAGTCTCACCCAGTTCCCTGCTCCCCTCGTACCTCCTTGAAGTTGTCGAAGGCAGCCAGGATGATCTCGTGGCCGCCCCTCACCAGGCACACGGCCGCCAACAGCTCCAGCACCAGCGCCTTCGTCCTAGGACCCAGCAGCACCGTCTCCAGCACCGTCACCCCCTGAGCTGGCACTGGGGACCCCCCTAAAGACCACCCCCTGCTTCAGTCCTCACCTGGGGTTCTTGTTATTGAGGCTCAGGGCAATCTCGTTAACAGCGTGGGGATGCGACATGACCAGGTTGAAGCCGTACTGTGGGGACGGAGCGGGGATGGCGTTAGCCAAGCCGTCGCGGTGGCATCGGCGTCCCCCCCGACACCTCTGCGGGGCAGTGGTACCTGGTAGTTCATGATGGCTCGGAGACACATGATGCAGAGGTGGACGTCGTCCTTCTGGCTCACCAGGCGTGAGTTCTTCAGCGCCCGGCGGTTCGGCAGTGTCCCATAACTGGGGGGCAACCGCGCACCCGTGAGTGGGAACTGCCAGCACCATGGTGGGGACGGTGTGGGGACGGCGAGGGACTCAGAGGGGCAGAGGCAGAGAGAAGCGGCCGGAGGGCGAGAGGGACAGAGAGGGCTGGCAGAGACGCGGAGCGAAGTCACCACCAGTGCCGGGCCGGTTACTTACCCGGCGAGGCGGGCGCAGAGGAGAGAGAGAAGAGAGTGCAGCCAGAGGGAGGGGACCCGGGCCTGGAAGCAGAGATGGGGGCGCGTTACCCCAAGCGTGTGGCACAGCCAGAGCAGGGCGAGCGGAGGCGGCGCGACCGGCAGAGCGGTGGGCACGGTGCTCGAGGGGCATCACGGGGTGGGCACGGTACATGCGATGGCGCAGAGTGGGACAGGGCTTGGCACAGGCCACCGGCACAATGGGACATGCGAGATGTACAGGAGGCAGCACATGGCACACAGGATGTGGCATGGACCATGCACAGAGCAGGACAGGGCACAGGGTGGTTCGCACGGCAGGCAGGATGAGGCACCATGCGGCACACGTGGCACACACCGTGGGCAGGACAGCATGTGGCACAAGGCACATGGCACAGCACACGCCACAACAGGATGGCACAAGGCACACGCCACAGCACGGTGGTGCTTGGCACGGCACACGCCACAGGCAGGACGGTGCACGGCACGTGCCACGGGCAAGACAGCGCTCGGCATGGCACTCATCACAGCACACACTGTACCAGGACAGTGCTTGGACATGCAGCCCCGAGCGGTACAGCTGCGGTTGGTGGCCGGTGGCAGCGGGTGGCACACGTACCGTAGGGCGGTCTGGCGTGCCGAGCGGGCGAGGCTGCTGGCGAAGGGGGCGGGCAGGGCGCTGGGGGGCTGCAGATCCTCGATGGACCTGCTCCAGGCGCGCAGCTTGTCCAGCGCGCCGTCCTCGCCGCCTTCCAGGCCCTCAAAATCCAACCTGGGGGGTGCGACACGCAGGCGGCTTCGGCAGGCGCGACACCAACAGCCACCGCGGCAAGCGCTGAAGCGAGCGGTAGCGGCAGGGATTGGCACGAAGGTGGCATCGGGACCCTCGGATTGGGCACAAAGGAGGGGACCGAGCATCGCACAGCCCTCGGGACCCTGCTTGCCTCAGGACCCCGCGGGAGACGGATCCCCACGGCTGCCCCAGTGACACTGGGACTGTCCCCATCTCCATCCCCAGGGCCCCCCAGGTCCCCACTCACATGACGGCACACTGGGCGAAGGAGAGATAGTTCACCAGCACATCCAGCCCCTTGTTCTCATCGCTGAGGAACTCGCGCACCCACCTACGGCACCGAGCACTTGTCAGCAGCCGCAGGCTCCCGGCCCCCCCAGTTCCTCCATTCCTCTTTCATCCCACTATGGTCCTGGTGCCCCCAGTGCCCCCAGTTCCTGCACTCCCTGGGCCCTGGTCCTCAGTCTCAGCCTGATGCTGGTGGCTCCAGTGCTCCAATCGCACTCTGCTCCCGACCCCTCAGTCCCTCCCTTCTCCGGGTTCTGCTCTTCCATCCCAGCCTGGTCCTGGTGCCCCCAGTGCTCTCATCCTGGTGCCTCAAATTCCTGCATTCCCTGCATCCTGGTCCTCTATCTCGGCCTCATCCAGCCTGCCCAGTGCACCCAGTGCCCCATCCCGCTCTGCACCAGCTCCTGGCACGAATCCCTCCTCCCCAAACCACGAGGACCCCCCAAGCCGGGCTCAGGGCTGGGGTGGGGACGCTGGGGACACCTCAGGCTGCGGTGACGGTTGCAGCCCCTCTGCTATCACCCGCACCAGCACCCGCGCAGGTTTATCTGCCGCCTGCAGCGCCAGGAGGGCTGGGCCGCGGGCACAGGGCGCAAAGCTGAGGGGACTCCATCCCCGGGCACCTCAGGGTGATGGGGACATGAGGGTGCACATCGGGGTGTGCATGGGGGTGCGTGTGCGTGGGGTGTGGGTGCACACAGGGCTCGCCGGTGGGGCATGCGGTGCGGGGTCAGCGCCGAAGCCCACGGTGCCAGGCAGCGCAGGAAGTAGCCCCACAGCCCCTCGCTGGGCGTCATCGCGCTGCATCCGCCCGCGGCATCCGCTGCCGACCCACAGCCCCCACGGAGCAGGAACAGGCCCAGTTCCTGCAGCGCCTGCACTTCCCCTGCAGCTGCAGTGGGGACCAAACCAGGGACCCCCACCCCAGGACACCCCTCACCTCCTGCCCTGGGACCCTGTGCCCCCCCAGGACTCTGTGTCCCTCCGGGACCCTGTGTCCCCTCCCCAGGACCCCCCACCTCATTCACGGGGACCCTGTGCCACCCCACCCCGGACCCTGTGCCCCACCCCAGGACCCTGTGCCACCCTAGAACTCTGTGTCCCACCCCCAGGACCCTGTGTCCCCCTCCAGGACCCCCCACCTCCTGCACAGGGACCCTGTGCCCCCCCAGAAGCCTGTGTCCCCTTCCCAGGACCCCCCACCTCCTGCATGGGGACCCTGTGCCACCCCCACCGGACCCTGTGCCCCTCCAGGACCCTGTGGTCCTCCCCAGGACCCTGTGCCCCCTCCAGGCCCCCCCGTGCCCCTCCCCACGCCCCCCACTCACCCGATGTGGTTGGTCCTCAGGCTGATCTCCAGCTCCCGCAGGACCTTGGTTGACTCCTGCACTCTCCTCCTGAACTTCTGGGGGAGTAGAGCCAGGCTGAGCTGGACTCCCTCCCCCACCCCGGGCCCCCCGAGTTCCCCAGAACTTCCCGCAGCCCCCCAGGACCCCCCCCCAGCCCCTCACCTTCCGTGTCACCCCCGGCTCCAAGAAGCTGCGCAGTTTCTGAAGGTAGGCGTGGGGGGGGCTCTTCACCTGGAACCGCTCCTGGGGGGGGTGGAGATTTGGGGGGGTCAGTGATGCAGGCACAGCTCCCCCAGCCCCCCCCAGCCCCTCTCAGCCCCCCTAAACCCCGACCTGGTCACAGATGAGGTCCCACTTCTTCTCGTTGTCGTACTGGCGCAGCAGCCGAGCTTTGTCCGGGGGGAGGTTCATGGAGCTCTGGGGGAAGGGAGGAGGTCAGGGTAGGGGACATGGGGACACTGTCCCCCCAACAAGGAGACCCACAGCATGGCCAGAGCCCCCCCAGTGTCACCAAGCCCCATGGCACAAGTCAGGGTCCCTCACGGCTGGGGTCCCTAGCACTGGGGGGCACTGGGGGGCACAAGGCCATGGGCACAGCACAGGACACCGGTTGCCACCAGTGTCACCAGTGCCACCAGTGCCACCAGTGCCCCGTGCCAGCTGCCCACCAGCACCGCCGTCTCCTTCCTGTCGGCACCCACTTCCTCGCCCGCAAACCGCAGCTCCGACCGCGGCGCGACGCCCGGCTGGGCGCCCGGCACAGCACAGGCACCATGGCCACCAGGGACACGCCAGGGGTGGCACTGGGGAAGGCAGGGACACCGGGAACCACGGGCTCAGGGCTGCCCTGGCAGGAGTTGCCACCCCGGTGGGTGAGTCCCTGCAGCACTTCAATGAGAGATGTCACCATGGCAGGTGATGCCACCATGGCAGCAATGCCACTTCTAGTGGTGATGACACCAGGGGACAGGACAAGAGGGAATGGTCTCAGGCTCCACCAGGGAGGATCTAGGCTGGAGATTAGGAGGAAGTTTTTCCCAGAAAGGGTCATTGGAACAGGCTGCCCAGGGAGGTGGTTGATTCCCCTTCCCTGGAGGTGTTTAAGGGACGGGTGGATGAGGTCTTGAGGGACTTGGTTTAGTGTTTGATAGGAATGGTTGGACTAGAAGATCCAACGGGTCTCTTCCGACCTGGTGATTCTATGATTCTATGACTCTCTGACGATGCCAACGCCAACGGATGATGCCACCAGGGCAGTAATGACGCCCCGAGGAGCGATGCCACCACAGAGAATAATGCCACCAGGGCAGCGCTGCCACCCCGGTGGCCGATGCCACCGCAGCGAGGTGGCCCCCGGGCAGTGCCGGTGGCCGCTTGGCCATGGCGGCAGAGGGGAGGTGCCCGCACTCCACC